>BQNB010004066.1:0-97500 GCA_026074375.1 Tanacetum coccineum | reverse complement strand
TCTAAGAAAGGGATTGAGGGTTGACAAAGCCAAAATCGATGTCATTGCAAAATTACCTCATCCCACCACCGTCAAAGCGAATAAGGAGTTTCTATCTTTCTGCGTGGTCTTCGGGCGGATTTTTATTAGGAGGAGCGGCGGATCGCGAGTCAGGATTGTCTCGCGGCAACCGCGATGCCCGACGCGAGGAGTTCGCCCAGGTACGTAGCCTGTGAGAAGGAGAGATAGGACTGCAGTGTCTCGGGTGTCTCGCGTTTAGCGGTACTTACCAGGGGTAGGTCTAGGATGTACGACTTTTTAGCGGCGTAGAACACGATACATGTTGACGAGTTTGGGACAGGCTACCTGGGCGGGGTCAGTGACTTAGGTGGCCAGCATTACTGGGGGGGGGGGGGGGGGGGGGGGGGGGGGGGGGTGGATTGAGTCTCAGGTAGTCAGTATGTAAGGCCATTCCAGGGAAGTTCGTGCGAAGTAAGAGGCCAGCAAACACGTGAGACCATCATTAGTCTGAGCATGGATTGCAGCAATGTGCGAGAATTACGAGCGCGGTCATATGGTGCGTGTTTGAAGTTGTCATATACGATCGAATGAGTCAAGAGAATGCGAACATAGTTCTTGCGGCTACATAACCCGGCACGAGACCTTTGAATCACGTGTCACACATTACTTTGAGCGTCGAGGGACGGGCGTTTGATGATGAGAGCGGCTGATCGACACAACGACATCGATATCTACTAGGCGTATCTGTAGATAAACAGCAAATTACTGCGACGCACTAGCGGTATGCCTTTCTCGGACGAATACCTGTGGTCTTCTTAGAAGCTCTCCTATCAATGACACTGCAAACGTACGAGTAGCTGCATCGCACCATTCTGGAGGGGCCATATAACGCGCTCTCAAGTACTCCCTAAGCTTTAGCGCACTAATAAAGGTATGAACCAATGGTTATATCTCACACACCGGGACAAATAGGTAGGACGGACTTGCTACACGAGATACGGCGTGAGCGATTCTCTTGGCAAACTCGACACACAATATACCAACAGAGCGAGACCTGACACATCGAGAATTTAGACTTCAAACAGTATTACAATGATACTAAAGAGACGATGACCTCGCAGCAATAAACACATCTTCACACAAGTCTACTCTCCAACACACTGTCACAAACAAACACATGAAGTTACATCTAAACACGTTGACACAAGTGAGGACGCAACTGCATACACATCGGAACGGGCACACGACGGTAGGCAAATGTTACCGTAGGGCAACAGTATTACTAATATAGTCAGTACTTATTCCGAGACAGGGGGGGGGGGGTGGGGGAGGGCGGGGGGTGTGGTTGCGGAGGGGGACACAGATGGCGATGACTGTGGCAGAAATTGAGAAACCCCGTGAGTGAAACACGAGTCGAGTTATAAACCTAGTGATCCATTAATAGCAGATAATCCCGCGATACAATAGTTTTCCTCTTGAGACGTTAAATGTGGTGACCTTGTGGAAGCTAGAACCCCTGGTTTGCCGACTTTGCAAATTACACCGGGTAACTTCGTTGTGAAGGGATGTCAACCCAACAAAAGAATAAGTTCTTCAAAGATGTAAACAAACTATTTCTGGGATGATCCCTTTCTTATTCAAAATAGGTTCGGATCAAGTGACTCAGGCGATGTGTGCACGGCAAGGAGCTCTTGAGATCCTCAGCTTGCCACCAATTGGACCCACCGGGGACATCATGGTGCAAACCTCCACAGCCAAAAAAATCTTTGACTTCGTTTCTTCTGGCCCACCATCTATAAAAGATCCACGAGTTTGACAAAAACGGTGACTACGTGCAACGCAAGGAGAAAACTTCACAACGAGAAGCTATGCCTCAAAACTCCATCCAGTTTGTGAAAATTTTGACATGTGGGCATCCGACTTAGGGCCCTTTCCCCTTCTTCACTGAGGGAACAAGTATAATCTCGTGGCAGTCGACTATTTGTCAAAATTGGTTAAGCAAAAGCGCTCCCCACCAATGATGCCCGAAGTAGTATTGCAAATTTCTGAAATCTCTCTTCGCCAATTTGGTGCTCCCGTGGCAATCATAAGTGATCCGCGGAACCCATTTTTGTAATGACCAGAATTACAAAGGTCTTGCAAAATATGGAGTTACTCACCGTCTCTCCACCGCTTATCACCACAAACAAGTGGCAAAGTGGAAGTAATCAAATCGTTGGCTTGAAAAGAATCCTTGAAAGAACCATAGGTGAAAACCGTTCCTCCTGACGGACAAACTAGATGATGCACTATGGGCCTTCCCGCACAGCTTACAAAACACCCATCGGTGTACTCCTTACAAGGCTTGTGTAGTGAAAGGCATTCCATCAACCGATCCGAGCTTGAGCACAAAGCCTATGGGACCGTTAAAGCAAGCAACCACGATCCTATTATTACGGGTGATCACCGGAAAGTTCAACTCAATGACTTAAAGAACTTCCATCAAGCCTATGAGACTCTTTGATCTATAAGGCCAAAACAAAAGAGGCTCCATGAACTCTAAGATCAAAAACCGTGTTTTCAACACCGGTGATCGAGTCCTCCTCTTAATTCCAGATTAAAGATTTTTTCTGCAAACGAAAATCCCGTTGAATGGCCCTTTCACCATCACTATAGTAATTTTCCATACGGCACTGTTGAGCTTTCTCAAGCCAACGGGCCAAATTTCAAAGTGAATGGTCATCGCGTCAAGCATTACTTTGGAGGGAACGTACCACACTTGGTAGTTCCAGATCTCCAAACTTTCCCCAAGGATCAATAAATCCTTGTGATGGGTCAAGCATCGCGACCCTAAACAAGCGCTTCGTGGGAGGCACCCCATGCTTATCCGTAGTTGTAATAAATGTTGTTGTTGTGTAAGATAACTTGTCTTTTCCATTACCCGTGTTTCCCATGTAGTTGTTGTTTTATTGACCAGGATTGCCCGGGATTGTGAAGACTCTCAGTTTTGTCATTCATCAAGAGTTTTCACATCCTCACTTCATTGGGATCCTGATATCCAATCTTATCGACTAACGTTTTATCTTTTGGCATACCTCATAAATGGCCTTAGGATTAATGTAATACCCTCTAAAACATCGCGGACGATGTTATAGTTCTAGTTTGGGGGGGGTATTTCGATTTGATTGTTTCCTGCCGCAATTGTTACCACGTAAACCGTATTTTAACCACCAAATACCCAAAAAAATGAAAAATTGAAAAATTTTTCAAAATAAATAAGTGATTTGTCACAGTTTTGTTTTTCTTTATGGAGGTCGAAGAAGATAATTTTTTGACTTGATCGGCGTGTTAGCCTAGCTAGTTCCTTAGGCCAAGCCTTTCACGAATTCTATAGCTTAGATTTTTTTTTTTTTTTTTTTTTAAAAAAAAAAAAAAAAAAAAAAAATGTGAAGAGCGAGAAATGATAGAGTTAAAATATAAAGTTAATTGCTAGGCAAGATTTCTTCTAAAAAAAACCCTTTTTTAAAAACTTATACAAGTAACTTGTGGTTTTCTCTCCCGTGAATTTCTAATCCACCTAATCATACGTACTCAATTTAATTCAACTAAGTCAATCGATGTTTTCAGAAAAAGCTTCAAATTTGTAACTTGAGTTTTCAAAGCGAGATTTTGTAGTGATTTAAAAGATAAATGCCAAAGAAGCATGAATGAAATGTGAATGCAAAAATGCATGAATATTGAAATTTTGCCAATGAAGCATGCAGTTGATATTATGGAGCAAGTAAAAGATGTGTCGTGATATCCCACTCCGCTAGCAACGAGGTGGGGGTTCAAACTAAGACGTCTTTGCTTCTAGGGATTTGGTGTGTCGTGATATCTCACTTGGAAGAACTAGGTGAGGGTTCAAACTAAGACACTAATCCTTAGCCATATTAGGAATAAGGTGTTGATGTGATTTCCCACTACGCTAGCAACGGGGTGGGTTTTCAAACTAAGAACACCGGTCGTTGGTCGTGATATCCTACTCCGTTAACCACGAGGTAGGGGTTCAAACTAAGCAACGCATTCCTAGCTTAAAGAACTTATGATTATAATGTTGAAAATGTTGCAAAAAGTTCTAAAGTTTAAATCTCGAAATCAAGTTACGAAGTCTTAACGGAAAGATTGTTGTGGCGAGGGAGATATTGAGTGCATGATTCATAGTTGAGGATTAAGACTACAGTGAAAATAAGTTGGGGTCGAGTTGGTAGGAGAATTACTCGTCAGGGGGTGAGTACGACACTGTGTCAAGACGGTGATCATCCATGTAGGGGGCGTGGAGGAAGGGATGTGTCGCCACGTATTCATGCTGATTAGAGGAGTCTTGGGCAACCAGAGATGCGAAGCTTATGATCGATCAATGACTTGGGGTTAGGGAATTGCGTTAGGGGGCATAGTGGAGACTTGTGCAAACAGAGTGAGTGACGATGAGCGCATTATAGCCTGGGAAGAACAATACCGTATGTCTTGGCGACTGCTAGCGGCTACACTGGCTCTCGTATGTCGCGCAAGTGACATCCCGGCGGAGTCTTAATGACAGGAATAAACTGAGAAGAGGTGGTCTACGACGCGAGATGGTTTAGAAAATGTTGCAACACAAACACACCGACGATGACTCAATAGAGAGGCGGGAGAGTGTTCATGTAGAGTGACATACTCCTCGAGATTCTCTTCAGAGGGTGTGACTAAAACAGTTAGGAGGCTCCCTCCAAGTGTGTGGCGCTTAGCAAGGAAGAACACACACAGCGCGCTCTATGTATGAGAGCTAGAAGGTGACCAGCGACGGCGTCGGATGACCGAAGTTGTCTGGTTGGTATATAAGTGGGAGAGAAGGATGTCTTGAATGAACGTGACGCTAAGAGCGAGTTTACATAGTAGGGGCCTCTTTAAGCGCGACTAACGTAGTGCTCAGAAGATGTCTACCAGTAGACAGACGAACAAAAACAGGCCGAAAGAGAGATATTGTAGATGTTTATAGTGCATTGTATTGTGTGCATGGAATGAATCCGCGCGCGCAAGCAGACATGGACTGCACGCCGAAGGGCCAAACGGTGTCAAAACCTGACAGCATGGGAATGTGAGCTGAACGACCTGGTGCAAAATGCAAGGCCGTGGAAGTGCCGCAGGGAGCGTGTATAGTCTAGCCTGCAGACAGCTGGGAGGAAGGACGTTATGAAGTGCCCATACGTCCTAGCCCAGCTAACAGCAAGTCTCCTTGTCAATATGTATCCACAGGCGAAAACCGCGCGCTATCCGGATGATATGCGCTATTCTAGTGATGGCTTAAAGAGAGCGCCGAGCAAACCAGCGGCCTGTACCTGGTCTTTGCGATGGGATCCCGGAAGCACTGGCGCAAACTCCGAGTGTGTGGCCGCGAAAACAAACCGCGATCGGTGCTGCCACGGACGAGGCGCTTCGATATTTTGATAGAAAGCACGAGCGTTGACCCAGCGTAGATGTGTAAATTTTAGGAAGAAGGAACGAGAGTTTTATTATACGCGATTAGCGAAACTGAAAAAACGACGGCGAGAGCAACGTAGGTGTGGTGCCAAGGGGAGAGGAAAGCGCGGAACGCGATTGATGCCGCGATGTTAGATGAGCGCAAACAGTTTGATGGATTTGGATAATGTGTGTTGGGAGCGGAAGTGTTGGATTTCATAAAGACACGAATGACGTGGTTTAGAGCTTGTGCAAATTTTCAAAGCTGTCTATTATTTTAGATGACGACTCTGACTAGTCGAGTGGGAGCGAGAATGCTGTGGGCGCATCGACCCGAACGCTTCTTAGTAGAGCTCGATTTTTAGAGATAATCGAACCGACCATGGCACAAGCGAGTTGCGAGCATAGTGCGTAAAGCTATGGTGTATAACGTGAAGCGACTGGGGTGGCTGGAGAAACAAACGTGAAAAGAGGGATGCAGAGGAAAGATGGGGGAGGGCATTTCTTGCCTCTCCCCTCTTTCTTTTAAACCCGTGCAGACCCACCCGTGGCCAGTAGGCGCACCCACTCCCGCCAAAACCGAAACAGCGCGCGGCGCACGTTTGCCCACGGTTATGTGGGTTGTGCCGACGCAACCGGGACGCGAGCTGCGGGCGGCAACCGTCGCACAGCGCATCTTATCTCCTCGACCTGTACGCGCAGTGGCGGGCGGGGCTTGGAGTAACGCCGCAGGTTCCCGTCAAAACACACAACCCGGAGGTGGCACCCCCATGAAGTGGTGAATGAAAGAGGGAAGACGCAAATGGGGGCTAATGGATTGTGATAGGGTGAGGGCATCGGCTACTCCCTACGGGCCAACAAAGCGCGTGCAGGCTCCACGAGCTAGAAATGTTTGAAGCCTCTATAAAAAGAGAAGAGACAACCCGAAGAAAAAAAAATCCGTTTTTTTTACTTTTCTTAGTTTAAAACTTACTTAAGGTTTGCATTTAAATTATTGTACTCTGTTTCTTTTTAAGATTTTGTTGAATTACTTCATTTTCGCTACAAGAAAAGAGTGTTTTGATAGTGAATTGTAGGCGGCGAGGGAGGGTCGTAAATTTGTAACATCGTAGGACTATTAAGCTTTTTACATTTCTGTATGACGAATTATGCTATAACGACAATTGTAGAAAACGATTAGTGTAGACGGGATACAAAAGTGTGAAATCACGGAGTGCATCTCCCGCCAGTTGCTTCGCACTCTCAAGTCGACTGTTATGAACAAAGTGCAGCTATGTTCTATCATATATAGGTACATGCAGAGAGAAGGTGATTTTGAGGGATTGGATAGGTACCCAAAGATAGGGTCTCTATTATTGTGGGTAATGTATTGTGAGGTCAAAACCTCATCTGCGTGTTGTGACCAATGTTTTATGTGTGCAGAGTTGTGAGGAGGGTTCTTCATTAGGCCAGATTTTAATCATCTCTTATCTATATTAAAAATATCTAGTGTTTAGTGATGTAAGTTATAGATTAGATATACTGTCACAAAGGTGTGACATACAGAGTCACTCTCTGATTGCGGTGAGGCAGAGAAGCGGCGTCTCACACACACAGGGCTGTATGAACAGGCTTATACACACTTTAGTTGACTTCTTCTAGATTGCGTTCCTTATTGAGCTCAAAGAATAAACGCCACCGCCTAATGGTACTGAGCCATTTAGACCGCGCTACTCCTAGTTCAGTTGTGACACATATTGTACGTCATGTGTAGTTGTTGAGAAACATCTACCTCATACTTAAGCCCCAGATGAAATCCAGACAGCTTGAACATCTCAACTTTCTGAACCCTCATAGGCCCTTCAAAGCGTCTGAAAATAAGCTATGTGAACACCGAACCATCTATGCGTATGGTCACAGATCCTGAGCGCTTCTCGTGCTTCTTTGGAGCTCAATAGCATAAGATCACACTCTAGTGGAGAAACTATCATTCTCAATTCTATGTGATCTACAAACAGTCGTCTTAACACTTGAATTTATTCAATTTTTTGTTCGTTAGGAGGGGCTTAATTTTCTTTATCACTCTTTTGACCTTGCTTCTCTCTGGCCTTGGTTTTTAATTTCAATTACCTCATACCTGAGTGACTGGAATACGCTCTACATTCTTTATTTAGCCCCTTTTTTATTAGGACTTTTCATAAAATTTATAGAGAGTGTTATTGTGATTATGCTTCTAGTGATGAAAGTTTATACTGTTGCTTTTTCATAGAGTCTGTAAGTAGTCATAAGATCTAGTCACAGCGTTCTAAGTACCGCAACTCAATCAGCGTCGTAGCAAACTCAAGCTTGAATTCCTTTTCTAGCATTTATTTATGCTTAAACGTTTCATCCACGAAACAGTAGCAGCGTCCTCTCCACACACAGCGATTGATGATACTAGCGTGATTGATCTGTGAACAACTTGACCTCTTGACACATAAGACAACGCCTATTATACAGATAAGTTCCGATTGTTAGCACTCTATGTATATCAGGCACTTCTCTTGTTGTCATTAGGTGATTATTAATACATAACAATAAGCGTTAGGCTTAATTTTAGGACTACCCTATTCCCTATTAAGCTTCACCCCTATAGTTTTTCATCCTTCTTCCCTTCCCCTTGTCTCGCTTATTATTTTGTTGGCTTAAAAAACCCCAAAAAGAAAGAAAAATAAGCTAAAAAAGCTTATTTAGCTTTGCACCCCAAAAAGGCCCTTCATATTTTTGGCTTATTCTTTGAGATTCAGCTTATGTGCCTTTTATGAAAAATGCTCCCCTTAAGCCCCTGAACAAGTTTGCTTCTTTAGCTTTTTGCTAATAAGCACTTTGGACCCACCTTGCAGTCGGGGTCCACCTCAGGGACCATTTGTGTAATTTTATCTTTCATAGTTATAACTGTTAGTCCCTGTGGTTAGTTAGCCTGTTACTCCATTAGTCCTTGTGTCCTTTCACTGTTAGTCCTTTAGTTATAACAGCAGTTAGTTTTAGGTTTATTAATTAATTAAATTAGGTTTAATTTTAATTAGTTTAATTACTTTAATTATAAACAGTAAAATTTGGGCATTTTTATATTTTTAGAATTGTTAATTTTTTCTTTATTTAATTTCATTTTTTCAGAATTTTTATAACTTTTATTTTTTTGTCTTTTTCTATTTTCTTTTTTAATATTTTAATCTTTAAAAATTCATAAAAAATCCAAAAATTAATAAAAAAATATATTTCTTTTTTAACAAAATTTTTCTTTTGTTCATTTAGTGTCTAGGAAAAATATAAAATTTTCTAGTGTAAACTTATTTTTCTTAAATGTCATTTAGAACCCGTTTTACCGTTTGACGTTTTACCCGTTTCTTGTCGTTAGGCAATTCAAACGACCCTCAGTTTTAGTTCTAGTTTTCTTTAATTTTTTCAAAATTATAAAGGGGTTAATTAGAATTTAATTTTGATTTTTAATTTAATAAGCATTTATTTTTCTCTTAATTTTTAGTATTTAGGGTTGTCCCGATACCTGATTCTGTTCCCCGAGTATTTTAGTGTAGATTTAATGTTGTTGCTCCCGTGCCAAACACTAAACCTTCAGTTTCTCTTCCATATCCTTCGAGGCGTGATAATGAAAAGAGCCGTAATCAAGCTAATGAACAAATCGACAAATTCTATGAAATCTTCAAAGAGATGAGTTTCGAGATTAGCTTTACGGATGCTCTTGTTTTGATGCCCAAATTCGCCTCGACTCTAAGAACCTTACTTGGGAATAAAGAGAAACTTACTGAAGTGGCTCGAACTTCCAATGAACCCTGTCTAGCTCGAACTTCGATGAATGAACATTGTTCGGCGGTCATCTTGAACAAGTTACCCAGAAAACTTGGAGACCCCGGCAAGTTCCTGATTCCTTGTGAATTTCCAGGGATGGATGAATGCTTAGCATTAGCCGATCTCGGTGCTAGCATTAATCTAATGCCATTTTCAGTCTGGGAAAAGCTTTCACTTCCTGATCTTACTCCAACTTGCATGACACTCGAACTTGCGGATCGATCAATTTCTAAACCAATGGGAATTGCAAAAGACATCTCCGTTAAAGTTGGTGTATTTCACTTTCCAGCCGACTTTGTGGTTGTAGATTTTGAGCCAGACCCCCGAGTCCCTTTAATTCTCGGGAGGTGCTTCTTAAAGACCAGTCGTGCTTTGATTGATGTGCACAAGGGTGAATTAACTCTTAGAATAGGAAGTGAAGCCATCACTTACAATTTGGATCAGACTTCGAGATACTCGGCCAATTACACTCACATGACGGCAAACAAGATTGACGTCATTGATATGGCTTGTGAGGAATACTCTCAAGAAGTTCTTGGTTTTACTGATATAATCGCGAGTGGAAATTCCACTCCGTATTATGATCCAATTGTTGCTACTTCTTCTCCTACCCTAACTCCATTTGGGGATAGTGATTTCCTGCTTCTCGAAGAAGCCGACTCTTTCCTTGATCTAGCAGATGATCCGGATTGTCCAGCATATAATCCATTCTACTATGATCCTGAGGGGGACATCCTGCTTCTAGAAGCAATTTTGAACAGTGAACCACCACCCCCACTCCCAAATCATAAACAATATATGCCTGGAGGTAGGAAAGAGCTCAAACTCTGTGAAGCTAAAACCATTGAACCTTCCGTTCATGAACCTCCCGAGGTTGAACTCAAGGAACTGCCTCCCCATCTCGAGTATGCATTTTTGGAGGGCGACAACAAGTTGCCCGTCATTATTGCTAAAGAGTTGGATGTTGAGGAAAAATCCGCTCTCGTAAAGGTGCTAAAGTCCCACAAGCGAGCTCTCGCTTGGAAACTTTCTGACATTCAGGGTATCAACCCGGAATTTTGTACCCACAAGATTCTTATGGAAGAGGACTATGCACCAGCAGTCCAACATCAAAGAAGAGTAAATCCAAAAATCCACGATGTTATTAAAAAGGAGGTTGAAAAACTTCTCGAAGCTGGATTGATTTACCCTATCTCCGACAGTCCCTGGGTTAGCCCGGTACATTGTGTACCAAAGAAGGGAGGAATAACTGTGGTAATGAACGAGGAAAATGAGTTGATTCCAACTCGTTTGGTTACCGGATGGCGGGTATGCATTGACTATCGTAAGTTAAATGAAGCCACCCGCAAAGACCACTTCCCTCTACCGTTCATGGACCAAATGCTTGAGAGATTAGCGGGGAATGAATACTACTGTTTCCTCGATGGTTTCTCCGGTTATTTCCAAATCCCCATTGACCCCCGTGATCAAGAAAAGACTACTTTTACTTGCCCATACGGAACGTTTGCCTACCGTCGCATGCCTTTCGGCTTATGCAATGCTCCAGGCACGTTTCAACGATGTATGTTAGCAATCTTTCATGACATGGTTGAGAAGACGATGGAAGTCTTTATGGACGACTTCTCGGTCTTTGGGAATTCTTTCCAAAACTGCCTCTCCCGTTTAGACCACATGCTTCAAAGGTGTGAAGACACCAACTTAAGTCTTAACTGGGAGAAGAGCCATTTTATGGTCAAAGAGGGCATTGTCCTCGGCCATAAGATTTCTAAGAAAGGGATTGAGGTTGACAAAGCCAAAATCGATGTCATTGCAAAATTACCTCATCCCACCACCGTCAAAGGAATTAGGAGTTTTCTCGGTCATGCCGGTTTTTACCGGCGGTTCATTCAGGATTTCTCAAAAATATCCCGACCAATGACCCATCTCCTTGAGAAGAATACTCCATTCATCTTTTCCGATGACTGCATTCGAGCTTTCCAAACATTGAAAGATAGACTTACGGAAGCTCCAATCTTGATTGCTCCAAACTGGGACCTTCCATTTGAGCTTATGTGCGATGCAAGCGATTTCGCCATAGGTGCAGTTTTGGGGCAACGTCATGAGAAACATTTTCGGCCTATCCACTATGCTAGTAAGACCTTGATTGAAGCACAAACGAACTACACTACGACTGAAAAAGAATTACTTGCCATAGTGTATGCTTTCGAGAAATTCAGGTCTTACCTCATCATGAACAAAAGCATAGTGCATACGGACCATTCCGCCCTTAAGTATCTCTTTGCAAAAAAGGATGCCAAGGCGAGATTGCTCCGATGGGTTCTCCTCCTCCAAGAATTTGACTTCAAAGTTATTGATACTAAAGGAGCCGAGAACCTCGCAGCCGATCATCTGTCCAGATTGGAAAACCCGTATGAAAACGTCAATGATCCTAAAGAGATAAATGAAAGTTTTCCTCTTGAGACGTTAAATATGGTGACCTTTCGTGGAGATTCTAGAACCCCGTGGTTTGCCGACTTTGCAAATTACCACGCGGGTGGATTCATTGTGAAGGGCATGTCGACCCAGCAGAAAAACAAGTTTTTCAAAGATGTTAAACACTATTTCTGGGACGACCCCTTCTTGTTTAAAATTTGTGCGGATCAAGTGATCAGGCGATGTGTGCACGGCAATGAAGCTCTTGAGATTCTCTCAGCTTGCCACAATGGACCCACCGGGGGACATCATGGTGCAAACCTCACAGCCAAAAAGTTCTTTGACTCCGGTTTCTTCTGGCCCACCATCTATAAAGATGCCCACGAGTTTGTCAAGAACTGTGACTCCAAAGCTCAAGGAAAAACTTCACAACGCGATGAGATGCCTCAATATACTCCATCCAAGTTTAGTGAAATCTTGACAGCGTGGGGAATCGTCATTTATGGGGACAGTTCCAGTATTCACGAACGGGAACAAAGTATATTCTCGTGGAAGATCGACTATCTGTCAAAATGGGTGAAGCAAAAGCGCGTCCCACCAATGATGACGAGTGTTCGCAAATTTCTGAAATCTCTCTTTCGCCAGATTTGGTCGCTCCGTGAATCATAAATGATCGCGGAACCCATTTTTGTAATGACCAATTTTGCAATGGTCTTGCAGGAAAATAGGAGTTACTAACAGTCTATCCCGCTTATCACCCCACAAAAATCCCTCTTTTAGTGGGCATGTGGAAGTTATCAAATCGGTGGCTTGAAAAGAATCCTTTGAAAGAACTATAGGTGAAAAAAACCGTGCCTCTTGGTAGGAACAAAATAGTTGATGCAATAATGGGACTTCCGAACAGTTACAAAAACAACCCATCGGGTGTACTTCTTACAAGCTGTGTATGGAAAGCATGCCATCTTAGATCGAGGCTTGGAGGCACAAAGCCTACAGGGCCTTAAAGCAAGCATAAAATATCGATCCTATAATTAAGGGTGATCAACGGAATTGTTTCTACTCAAGGAACTTAATGAACTTCGTAATCATGCCTATGAGGAACTCTTTGATCTAATAAGGCAAAAAACAAGAGGCTCCATGAATCCAGATCAAAATCGTGTTTTCTAACATCGGTGATCGAGTCTCTCCTTTTAATTCAGATAAAAGATTTCTCGGGCAAACTAAAAATCCCGTTGGAATGGCCCTTTCACCATCAATAGAGTATTTCCATCGGCACTGTTGAGCTTTCTCAAGCCAACGGGTCCAAATTTGAAAGTGACATGGTCATCGCGATCAAGCTCACTCTTTGGTGGGGACGCTACCACTCTTGGTAGATCGGAATTCCAAAACTTTCCCCAAGGATCCATAAATCCTTTGTGATGGGTCAAGCATCGCGTACCCTAAACAAAGACGCCTTCGTGGAGCACCCCATGCTTATCCGTTGTGTAATAAGGTTGTTGTTGTGTAAACTAGCTTGTCTTTTCATTACCGTGTTTCCATGTTGTTGGTATTGTTCCAGGATTGCCCGGTTGTGAAAGACTCTCAGTTTTGTCATTCATCAAGGAGTTTCCACATCCTAGCTTCCATTTAGGGATCCGATATCCTAATCTTATCGACTAGACGTTGTATCTTTTTGGCATACCTCATAAATGGCCTGTAGGTTAATGTAATACCCTTCAAAACATCGAGGTCGATGTTTAGTTCTTGTTTGGGGGGGTATCTTCGTTTTGATGTGTTTGCCTGACAGCATTGTTACAAGTAAACCCGTTTTTTTTTTACACCAAAATATCAAAAAAAATGAAAAAATTAAAAATTTTCAAAAATATTATAAGTGTTTTGTCACAGTTTTGCTTTTCTTTGGGTAGAATAAAAATAATTTTTGACTTGATCGGGCGTGTTGAGCCCTAGCTAGTTCTTTAGCCAAGCTTCACGAATTTAAGACTTTGAATTTTAAAAATGTGAAGAACTGAGAAATGTTAGAGTTAAATATAGTTAATGTGTAAGCAAGTTTTCTTCTAAAAACTCCTATTACAAGTAAACTCTGTGGTTTTCTCTACCCTTGTGAATTTCTAATCCGCCCATAATCATACGTCTACTCAATTTAATTCAATAAGTTTATAGATATTTTTAAGAAAAAAGCTTCAAATTTGTAACTTGAGTTTTCAAAGCGAGATTTTATAGTGATTTAAAAAGATAAATGCCAAAGAAGCATGAATGAAATGTGAATGCAAAAATGCTTGAATTTTGAAATTTTGCAATGAAGCATGCAGTTGATATTATGGAGCAAGTAAAAGATGTGTTGTGATATCCTACTCCGTTAACCACGAGGTGGGGGTTCAAACTAAGACGTCTTTGCTTCTAGGGATTTGGTGTGTCGTGATATCTCACATTGGTAAAGAAAGAAGAAACGGTCTAGGGAGGGTTCAAATAAGACACCAAATCCTTTGCCATCTATTAGAATAAGGTTGTTGATGTGATTTCCCCACGACGCTAGCAAAGGTGGTGGGTTTTTCAAACTAGAACACCGGTCGTTGGTTGGTGGTTTATTGTGATTCCTGCTCGTTACCTCGAGGGTAGGGTTCAAACTAAGCAACGCTTTCCTATGCCATTAAAGATCTTAAATGATTATGATGTTTGAAAAATGTTGCAAAAAAAATGTTCTTAAGTTTAAATCTCGAAATCAAGTTCATGGTGGCTTAATAAGTTGTTGCTTTGAGTCATGATTCATCTTGAATTATGACTATGGAAAATATGTTGGTCTATGGTTAAATTAAAATGAGTACACACATTTTTCAATCGTATATCCATGTTGGGGAGTTGAAAAATTCACAAGTCATATGTATGAAGGGGACTTAACATATAAATTATACGACAATGATCTTGTTTAATTGCTTAGCTTGAAACTTCGTGAAAAATCTGGGACGATGAAATTTTCCGAAGGACATCAGTTGATCCTCCTCGGCGCTTCTTCATTTCTATGATCCCAGTAGTATTAATAATTAAGAAAGTCAAAATTGTTAAAAAAATGAGAAAATCCATAAATATTAGTGTCAGTTAGTGTAAATTTAGAAAATGGTGAAAACGGGGCTTAAGTGTTTACTTAATAGGCGTGAGGAACACACAATACCTTAGTTTGGGGGGATTTGATAAGTGCTTAATTACACTTATCCTTTATCTCTAAAAAACGAGTTAAATGACACAAAAACAGACACCCCCCCACCCCAACAACACACACACCCACCCAACACCAAAAAAAACACACAAACCCCAAATAACTCACCCCCCACCCCAAAAACCAAAACACAAAAACCCCCCACCAAACCAACCAACACAAACCCCACCACCACACCACCACCCAACCCACCAACAACCCAACCCCACACCCACCACCCAAACCCAACCCCCCCAAACCCCCCCACCCCCAAAACCCAAACCCAAAACCACCCCCCCCCCCCCCCACACACCACCCCCCAAAAATCCACCTCCACAAAACCCCCAACCCACCCCCCCCACCCCACCCTCAAACACCCAACCCAAACCAAACCCCCACCCCCACCAAAACCACACCAACCAAACAAAACACACCACCCCCATCCACACCCACCCCTCACCCCCAACACCCCACCCCCCCCACCCAACCCACCCCCCAACCACCCCAACCCCACCACCACCAAACCATACACCACACACCACACCCCAACACCACAACACCCAAAACTAACCCCCCAACCCACACCACAACCCCCCAAAACCAACCACCCAACCCCCATACCCAACCCCACCCACCCCCCAAAAACACCCCCAAAAAACCCACCCACCCAACCCCCCCCCCCAACACTCAACCCCACAAACCCCCCCCCCCACCAACACCCCACCCACCAAACCACCCCCCCAAACCCCCCAACCCCCACCCACCAAAAAAACCCAACCCCAAACCCTAAACCAACACCCCCCCCCCAAACCAACCACACAACACCCACAAACCAACAAAAACCACAACCACCCCAACCAACCAACAAACCAAACCCACCCCCCCCAACCCACCACCCCCACACACCCCCACCCACAACCCACAACACAAAACAACCCACCCCACCCACCCAAACCCACACCCCAATTCCCCCACAAAACCACCCCCAACCCCACAACCCCAAAAAAACCACATCACCCACCACACACCCACAAACCCCACCCCACCACCCAACAACCAACATACACCCAACCACCAAAACCCACCCCACCACAACCCCCAACCACCCACACCCCCAAACCCACCACCACATCACCCAACCCCAACCCCCCACTACCCCCCCCAACACCCCCATCCAACACACCCTCCCCCACCACACCCAAAAAAACTGCCAAATATATGTATGTTTTGCATTTGTATTGTGCAGGAAGTGGATATCAACAAAAAGACAGAAACAAAGCAAAAATAAAATGACAATAAATGAGAATGGAATGGAAAAGATCGTAGCAAAATCAAGGCCAAGTCCAAAAAATGTCAAAGTCAAGAGTCATTACTGAAGAATCAATAATTTTAGCATAGTCAAACCGGAGCCGGAACTGAAGAATACTATTGAATGCAATCTTAACCCATCTGATGGGCCGGGAAAGCCCAATAGTATGTCTATGAAGACTGTGAAGACCAAATGGGCCCTCAATCAATTTCAACAGCCCATTTGTGTGCAATTGACAAAGACTGTGAAGACTTTGAAGACCCAATCCTAGCCCTTGAACAGCCAATCTCAGCCATTGTACACACAAAACCCACTTCATAACCTTATTGGGCTTGAAAAAGCCCAATAACCAATACAAGCCCAAACACAAAACCCAAGCCCAATACCCTTTTTTATAAAACATAAGGACCAAAAATGTAAATTTTAAAAACCTTGTTTTATAATTAAAAATGAAAAAAATAAAGAAAAGGGGCCAAAAATGCCAAGTTTTGAAAGTTGTTTTATTAAGAAAAATAGGAAAATAAAACACAAGGGCTAGTTTTGCAAATTGCTTAAACTTTCTTTACCCCTTTTAGTTATAAACAGCAGGGACCATTTATGCAATTACCTTAAACCCTCTTTTATTCTTTAGTTATAAAAACGACAAGGGCTAATTGTGTCATTTTCCAAAGATCTTTTATAACTAAAATCGGGCTAAAAGAAAGTGAAAAGAGAGAAAGAGTTGAGGGACTAGTATTGCATCTTTTCCAAACACTTCTTTTAAAACCCGGTAACCATAACTGTACCATAACCAATCCCGCCAAAACCTATACAGCCCCTTCCCCATGGTTTAGAGCCCAAACCACTACTCTAGTACATCTCCCAGCTATCCCTCACCCTTTCCCCATAAACCATTGCCCCTATAACCCTCTCCCTTGGTATTTCACACAACCCGAAGCACCCCATCAATGGTGAGATGAAGAGAAGCCAAAAAGAAGGGCTAGGATTGCCTTGGAGCAATTGCACACTCACATCCAGCTTATCCCAAGAGCCAAGAATGCACTGGGACTTCTATAAAAGAGAAGAAACCAAGCCGAAGCACACACACCACTTTTTTTATGTTTTTAGTTTAATTGTAATTTCAAGTCTTTCTTTTAATCATCAGTGTAATTGAGCTTTATTTAAAAGTTTTTGTTGTAATTTTTCTGTTTTTAATATAAAAAGTTAAGAGTTCTTGATGAACCCATTGTCGAAATTTAAAGTTTAATGTTAGTTGTTTAAATCTGTTTAAGTTGTTTAAAAAAGTGTTAAAAGTTAGCAAACTTCACTTATAATACCCTTTCTCAGCCCTCATTTACATAAAACTCAGTTAAAAATCAATTT
The DNA here is from genome assembly GCA_026074375.1 of Tanacetum coccineum. Classification (NCBI taxonomy): domain Eukaryota; kingdom Viridiplantae; phylum Streptophyta; class Magnoliopsida; order Asterales; family Asteraceae; genus Tanacetum; species Tanacetum coccineum. Next base: position 79,945 of record BQNB010004066.1, on the reverse strand, counting down.
TTATATATTTAAGGGGTGTTTGGTTTAGCATTGAAAATGGGTCAAACCAAGTTTGGTATGGGTCAAGCTCACTCAGCCAACTTTGGCTGAGTGAGTAGGCTTCATTAGGCCATTAAAATTACCATTTTTAGTTTAGAAATAAGTTTTTATGTCCCTTTTGATATTCTGTCAACTTTCAATAAGCAAAAATTGAGCTTAAAGGCTCAAGCTGCTTATGCAGCTTAAGCACACAAATTTTGTGCTTGTTGTGTTGTTTCTATGCACTTTAACCAAGCCCTTGTTCTGTCCCTTTGGTTTGACCAAGTATGAGTCAAAAGGGAGGTATGCATGATCTTTGAAAACAGCTGACTTTAAGCCCCATATTCAGCAGCTTACATTGCTTGCTAGACCATCATCTTTTGGAAATAAGCTCAATAATATGCCCTTTAATTCTGTTTGAGGTTGGTTTTGGCTAAAAAGCCCTTGAGAGCTTATTTCAATAAGCTCAAAAACACCCCTACCTCACTGTTGACCTCCCCTGGTGCATAACCCCCTATTTCAGCCCCCTTGTTCTAGCTTATTTTAAATTAAGCATTAGGATTTTATGCCTTTTTCATGTAGCTTATAGGTGTCCCTTCTAGGTTTAGCAGCTTATTTGCCTTAGATAGCTTCTTAGTGTAGCTTAATTTTAGCTTAAAAGTCACCTTTTTCTGTTTTTTATATAAACAGTTTTGAGTAGCTTATTTAAATTCAGCTTATCTTAGGGCTTATTAGGTTACCTTGTCTATCATTAGGACCCCATTAGCCTTAGTATTTGTAATCTTATTCCCATAGTTTGTTGCTTATTTTGTTGCTTTAAATCCAAAAGAAAAGCTAATAAAGCTTGTTAAGCTTATTTTTAGCCTGAGCTTGCTGTCATTAAAAGGCTTAGATTTCGGGCTTATTTAGTGAGTTTTAGACAAAGTGCTTAGTAGGAAAAAATGTTCCCCTTAAGACCCTTAGAAGTTTGCTTTTATATAGTTTTCAAAAAATAAAGAACTTTGGACAATTGATAATCGGGGGTCATTCTTGCGACCATTTGTGTAATTTTGAAGTTCCTAGTTAAAATAGTTAGTAATGTAGTTAGTGTCCTTCACTTCGTTAGTCCTTGTTGGCTTTGCCCTGTTAGTCTTTAGTATTAACAAGCCATTAGGCCTTGTTAGCTTAATTAATTAAATTAGGTTTAAATATTAATTAAGTTTAATTACTTTAATTATAACAGTATATTTAGCGAGCATTTTCATTTATTTTTTGAATTGTTACTTTTTCTTTATTTATTTTATTTTTTCAGGAAATTTTTATAACTTCTTAATTTTTTTGGTTCTTCTTTTCTATTTACTTAGTTTTAATGTAGGATTTAATCTTTAAAATTTTATAAAAAATTCCAAAAATTAATAAAAAAATTATTTTTCTTTTTTTATAAAAAGTTTCTTTTGTCATTTAGTGTCTAGGTAAACATATAAAATTTTGTATAGGCTTTTATTTTTCTTAAATTTCAGTTTTATGACAGTTTTATCCGAGTGCGGTTTTACCGTTTCTTTTCGTTTAGATTCAACGACCTCAGTTTTAGTTCTAGTTTTTTTTTATTTTTTCAAAATTAAGTAATTAGAATTTAAATTTAATTTTTAATTTACATTTAGCATTTTTATTTTTCTTAATTTTTAATATTTAGGTTTCACCGATACCTGATTCTGGTCCCGTTATTTTGTATAGATTTAATTAGGATTTCCCTATAACTAATTTTGTTCCGTAATTTTTAAGATCTCCATTTCCCGATATTTGTTTCCAAGTAGAATAAAATTAGATTTTATTTAATTAATTTTATTGTAATTATATCTGTGTTGCTCCATTCATATCAATATATTTCTCCATCATTCAATTTCTCATCAAAAAGATAACTTTCAATTGCAGCATCTTTTGGGGAATACGACCGGGGGGAATATCTCTTCCGGAATCTTTTTATCATTGATTCTTATATATTTAATCTCTTTGTGTAGATTTTGACCTTTTGCCTTGGTTAAGGGCATTTGGTTGAGATTTGCATTTGAGTTGTTTTATATATACGTACTATTTTTGGAATCAATGCTACTAATGCAAGCCCAGGAGAGTGGAGCAGTACTGGATGAAGAACAGTCGTTGTTCCTTGCAGGAGAACAGGTTACCAATGTTGATAATGATGTAGATGATTCACCCGAGAATGATTTGGCACTCAATGTGGACCATGTATTTGAAGCTGATGAATGTGATGCATTCGACTCTGATGTTGACGAGGGTCCCATCACACAGACCATGTTCATGACAAATCTCACATCGGAAGATCTAATCTACGATGAAGCCGGTACATCATATGACTCAAATACTCCTTCTGAGGTACAAGATCATGATACCTTTGTAGATCATATGGATGAGTATCATGAAGTACCCGAGATGCAAAACGATGTACAACACAACATACGGTTGTTGTTGACTTGATGCTGGGACTATACGAGTGATAGAGTAATTATTATTCCGTATGATCAGTATGTGGAAGACAACGAAGAACATGTTGTACAATGTAATGTATCTTCTGTATGAAATGATGCATTTAATGACTATTCTCGATGAAAATGCCATGAACAGGGCTGTACAAAGTAGATTAGCATAATAAGCCAGACTGGTAGTGTATGGACTCATTGACTCTGAAATTGCTCGAGATATAAGGAAGGTGAGGGAATATGAAAAAACGGGCAAAGTTTGAATTAACTGATAGAGAACGAAAAATTGATGAACAAATGAGAATAATTATCTCAGACGAAATAGAAAAGGAAACTTCTTTAAAATCAGAACTTCATTCAGCACAAATACTACTTAGTTCTACCGTTGACCATTATAAGTCAAAGACAGAAGAAGTAACATTTTTGAAAAAGGACTTAAAAAAAAAAAGAAGACAAATTCCTTAAAGAGTTTTGGGACATAAAGAAATTAAAAACGATAAGATTGAGATAGAGTATTCTAACCGGATCAGTCTGTTCAAACAGTTCACATATTGTGTTAACCAAAGTCATTTAATGAAGAAAAAACACAAGGTAGCAATAGGCTACAAAAATCCCTTATGTTCGCTCGTTGCAAAGCAAGCTCATTGTTCTGTATAGTGGTCATGCATTGTCATACCAAATCATTGCATCCCCATGGTTATACATGACTCAGAGGATACTGCGTGGACGATAGCTGAGATAACTAGGAAAAGAATGTTGTTGAAAATGCAAGCACTTCTAAGTGTGGAAAAATAAAGTTAGGATTCCCCCCCCCCCCACCGAATACTCAAAAGAGAATTTCTTGCAAACTTTTGCTCCCAAAGAAATCTGACCAACACAGATATTTTGGTCATAGATGATAATAAAGGAAAAAGAAGGCTGAGACCTCAGTTCAAACCAATTCGCATGACAGTGTAATCCACCCCAATACTCTGTCAAGCTGTCCCCAGGATTCTTCCAACTAAAGTCAGGTGAAGATTAAGCTTTATGTACTCACATAAACTTTTTCACAGAATTTGACAAAATTGCAAACTAGAATCACCCACAGGTATTACAGAGGGGAAAGAGGTTTTGCTTATATTATGTAGCAATACAAAAGATGTTACACTCACTGAAGTTATTCCATTTTTCAAAACTCTTTAAAGATCACTTTGTTGGATGAGGTCAAACAGCATCTTTAAGAATTTAAAGAATGGAAGAAATTTTTGATAAATGAATAACGAAGTGAAACAAGAATACTGTAGTCAAGCAATGTGATGAAATTGGAGAAGAAAAACCTTCATGAAAAAATGAGAATCTAATTGTTAATTGTTTGTCGAAGATCATATGCTTGTACGATGTGGAAAAATCACGTTGTACTGGATCTTGAAGCTGACATGTCTAAAAGCTTCATGAATGAGTCAAAAACACATATTCAAAAACTGAAGGGAATGCCTTAAATTTGAAATTAAAAGTATCAACATCTTCAAGAAAATAGTTTTGATAATTCACAGATCACCACAGTGCGAAGCTCCTGATTTTTATCATCTTTAAGATAAAGAATCTTCGAACTCAGTTTCAAAGAAAAAGATACGTGAATTAGACACTTGAAGATCTTGTCGCTTATCGTGATTGACAGAAGGTTTGAGCCTTATAATGCTATAAGATGTCAATATCTCTTATTCTGAACAAAATGATGGATGATAGAGTAGAACTAGAAAGGTCAAAAAACATTACAAGGAATTGTTATGACTCATTAAGATTACGCATGCTACATAAGTGAATAGTTCCACATAAAACAAACCAATTCCCCATCTACCATGTTAAATGGATTGAGTGTTAAAAGCTCAATTAGCGAGCAAAGAGTTTGTTTCATAGTGACTATGTTCAAACCAAAAAGTTTTCTCTTGGCATGTATGCCATTGACGTTAAACCCATCACTCATTCCCTTAAGAACATAGGAGTGCTCATTTTTAAATATATCAGCCATCTTAGGAGTGTGTAGATAGTAATAGTTAGGGAGATAGTAGAGGAAGCTAGGTAGGTAAACCACTGGAATAATTGCATTAAATTTAGCCTGCCAATACACTAAGCTATCTCAGGATTTGTTAGAATATGTGTTTGGCAAATGCCAAAAAATATGTTTCTATGAACGAGATAACAAGGCTCTCTCTACCCTTGTTACTAGGAAAAAAAAGCTGTTACGTTTAGTGATAAACCAGGAACTTCATCTAGCAACACACAAAAACACAAAAGTAACCCACAGAGAGTTCTCAGACTAATTTCCCTGTGTTCCCTCTACAGGTCATCTACGACGGGGTAATGGTTGTGGTAGGGGGTGAGGGTTTGGGGTAGCGGTAAACGATTCCAGTGAAGGCTACGCGATCAAAGCCTAGAAGCAATACAAAGGAAAAATAGGATCCTGCCTGATAAAGACAGGAGAATAAGAAGGAAAGTAGAAGTACGCCTTAGGACAAATATTCAGTCAGTTGAAAAAGTGAATCGGGTTGATTATTAGCATTGGCTCTAGCGTGTTGTAATTAAATTGAATTATTGCAATCTTTATGCAAAACTTTGTAACAAATGTGTGAACTCTGCAAGTCATGGAAAGTGTGTTGTTAAAACAAAAAAATTATTTTTGAATTCAGTACATGCTACCTCCACTGTTTAACCCAAAAAAAAATCTGTTCTTGAATTAAAGGGAAGCAGATATGGACCACAAAAGGCAGACTGTCTTTGATAAAGATTTGTACAAGCCAAGCCGGGGTTTTGGAAAGATTACGGGAAAACTATTTGGAAGTTAAGTTGGTTATCAATGGAGACCCACAGGAAAGAAACTCACATTAAGGAAAAACTTAATTGTGGTTATCAATGGAGGACCCACAGGAACGAAAATTTGCCTAGGAGAAAATGATGCCATTTAACTAAGCTTTTTTGAATTGGTTCTAATCTATATCGTATCCAACAGGACCCCAACAAAAATTGGGGAACCGAAATTCTAAACTCTCCACACTCGAATATTTTCAAATGCAGGTCGTACAGGTAATGCTTTGGTATTGGACTCAGGCTGGTTCAAAACATTATGACGGGGGAATGTTCAACGCTCATGAATTTTGTGGAAAAGTTCTTGTAGGGTCAGTCTGATTCGGGAATGATCTCTTAGGAGAGCTATCTTTGGGTTTTGGAGAATATGTTATGGGTGACAGTGTGTGATTTAAGAGTATAATACCGTGGTGGGATTGTGACACAAATCTATTCTTTGTAGGGCAATTTTGTGATTCTGATCTTGAAGTGGCCTTCAGAAAGCATACTTGCTTTGTTCGTGATATTAAGGGTACAGATATCCTTAAGGGTAGTCGTGGCACCAATTTGTATACGATATCGATTGATGAAATGATGAAGTCTTCTCTGATATGCTTGCTGTCCAAAGCTTCCAAGTCCAAATCATGGTTGTGGCATCGTCGTTTAAACCATTTAAACTTCGGCACGATAAATGATCTTGCTCGAAAAGATCTGGTTAGAGGTCTACCTAGATTGAAGTTTGAAAAGGATCATCTTTGCTCAGCCTGTCAACTTGGAAAAAGCAAGAAGTTCTCCCACCGGCCAAAATCTGAAAATACAAATATGGAAGTTCTTCATACCCTTCACATGGATCTGTGTGGTCCAATGAGAGTCCAGAGTATTAAAGGGAAGAAATACATCTTAGTCATCGTGGATGACTATTCAAGATTCACATGGGTAAAGTTCTTGAGGTCAAAGGATGAAACTCCAGAGTTTGTCACCAACTTTCTTAAGCAAATATAGGTTGGCCTCAACAAAACAGTCAGATTCATCCGCACAGATAACGGAACGGAATTCGTCAACCAAGTTATGTCTGAATACTATGAAGGTGTTGGCATATTTCATCAAAAGTCTGTTCCGAGAACTCCTCAACAAAACGGCGTTGTTGTTTGAAAGAATAATCCGTACACTGGTATGGAAGCAGCACGGATACAATGATGATATTCTCAGAAGCTCCATGTTTATGATGGGCAGAAGCTATAGCCACTGCTTGTTACACCCAGAAAAACCGATCACTAATTCATACTCGTCATAACAAAACCCCTTATGAGCTTGTGCATGATAAGAAGACCTGTTCTTAATTCTTCCCGAGTATTTGGTGCTCTGTGCTATCTACAAATGATAGCCAAATCTAGGAAAATTTCAAGCAAAGTGACATTGGGCATTTTCGTTTGGGTATGCTCCTAGTAGGAAGGGCCTATAGAATCTAAAACAATGAGTTCCTCGTCGATTAATGGAAAAATTCACGTCACATTCGATGAGATGCATCAGTCAATGGCTCTTCCGTTCGCATGAGTTAGGACCCGGCCTTCATCCTGACCCTGGACAACTCAAAATCAGGCATCGCCCAATCGATAAAGAGCTGGAGATGTTTTTCAACCCAATGTTTAATGGAACACCTTGAACAATCTTGAGTCCATATGAACAGTACCTTCTGCTACTGAATTAACGTCACGTATGTGTCCTCCAGGTTCCTTCTTTGTCTTACAACGTATTGCTCAAGATGCACCGTCGACAAGTGCTTCTTCGTCATCATCCGATATACTTCATCCAGTCCAACTATTCAAGAAATTGCCGAAGCAAAAACCGAACTCACGGAAGACATCCCAATCAATCATGATGATCTCATCTTCACATAACTTGTAATTGGAAGATCCAGGTTTGGCAACGAATCATCATCTGGGAGTTAAATATTCTGCAGAACCTATCCAAGTTATTTTCCACCGATCTTCTCTGAAATGGACCAAAGATCATCCTCTGGATAACATCGTTGGCAATCCCTCTCGTCCTGTATCTACCAGAAAACAGTTAGCATCTGATGCTTTGTGGTGCTGTTTCCATACTGAACTGTCCAAAGTCGAACCCAAGAACTTCAAAATGGCCGTGATAGAAGACTGCTGGTTTCAAGCCATGCAAGATGAAATTCATGAATTTGATCGACTTGAAGTATGGGAATTAGTACCTCGCCCAATCTATGTTATGGTTATCGCTCTCAAGTGGATCTACAAAGTGAAGCTTGATGAATATGGTGATGTACTGAAAAACAAAGCTCGGTTAGTGCAAAGGGATATCGTCAGGAGGAAGTATTGATTTTGAAGAATCGTTTGCTTCCAGTTGCAGGTACGACGGCCATCAGAATATTCATTAGCCAATGATGCAAACAAGAATTTGATCATCTACTAGATGGATGTCAAAACTGCTTTTTTCTGAATGGTGACTTCAAGAAGAGTCTTTGTTAGTCAGCCTGAAGGATTTGAAGAACAGGAAAATCCTACTCACGTCTATCGTCTGAAAAAAAAAGGATAAAGGGGGGGCTCTTTATGGGGCTAAAGCAGGCACCCAAAGGGCGTGGTATGACATACTCTCATAGTTCCATGTTGGCCAAAAATTTCTTCAAGGGGCGCGTGGAAATCCACACGCTAGTCACACGCAAATCAGGCAAACATATTCTACTTTTCAAATTTTATACAGTAGATGACTCTTTTTTCCTCATAGATAATAATGCGTTGTAACACATTTTCTAGAGATGAGCTCAAATTTTAGATGTCGGATTGATGGGACAAATGTTGTTTTTCTTAGGACTACAAGTTTCTCAAAGTCTCAGAGGCATCTTTATTAACCAAGCAAAATATGCTCTTGAAACCTTAAAGAAATATGGAATGGATCTCTCTGACCCTGTCGATACACCAATGGTGGATCGATTGAAACTGGACGAGGATCTCATGGGGATTCTAGTTGACCAAACTCGATTCAGAGGAATGGTTGGCTCCCTTATGTACCTTACAGCCAGTAGGGACCCGACCTTGTATTACGTCGTTTGCATTGTTGCTAGACTCAGGCGAGCCTACCAAAAAAGCACTTTGAAGCTATCAAACGTTTCGTTGGTACTTGAAAAGGAACCATTAACAGGGGTCTTGTATCCGACAGACATCGCCATGTCACTAACAAGCTTATGCAGATGCGGATCATGCGGGATGTCAAGATCAAGAAGGAGTTCGTCGGAATGTGCTCAGTTTATTAGAGATAGATTGGTTTGCTGGTCATCAATCAAAAGAAGCAAAGAAGCACTGACAATATCAACTACAGAGGATGAATACTTCGCCCTATGTCGATGTTGTGCTCAAATCTTTGGATTCGATCCTTAGCTCAAAGACTACGGATTTGACTTCAATAAAATTCCTCTGTACTGTGATAACAAAAGTGCTATTGCTCTTTGCTGTAACAACGTCCAGCACTCTCGCTCTAAACACATTGACATACGGCACCATTTCATCGAGAGCAAGTGAAAAATAGAGTGGTTGAAACTCTCTTCGTGGAAACAAATTATCAACTTGCAGAATCCTCACCTAAGCATTTAACAAGAGAACGGTTCCGAATTTCTTCTTCACGCCTTGGAATGAAGAGTTTGACCTTCTGAAACTCTCAAACGTCTTCAAGAAGGATGAGGATGAGTAAACCATGACTTCGTGATATCCTTTTTTTAAAATTTATAATTACTCAATATTTATATATATATTATCTAAAAATTATTTAAAATAAGTATAAATACTATACTTAGGAAATATTTTAGTCATTTAGATTAAGTATTACTTTAAAAGGCTTGCAATTACTTCATATTGCAACCCGGTTGGAGGTTTGGGCATGGATTACTTTATATCCATGCTTTATTAGAGTTGTTCCTCTCAACAATGGTGAGGGAAGAGCTGTTCGCCTAATCTTTTCCTCTCAATCAACGACTACAGCTCTTTCAATAGAAAACGGGTCATTTTGGTGAGGGGATAGTAAATGGGGAAAAAATCTAGGGGTTCTAAAAGACTGTTGGGATGAGATGAAAGGGTAATTATTAGATGTTTGTTGTTATTCTAAAAGGGTTAATATTTGGCAGGTGGATTTAATTAATTTTAACTCAAAGGTCCAAAGAGGTTTTCATAAAAACTGTGTGGTAATGCTTAGGGTTTAAAAAGCATTTGCTCTTTGTTCCTAGCCTTACTAACCAATTGGTCTAAGTTGGCCAAATTGCCTAATCTTAGTAAAGCTTAGAAATACTTATAAACAAAAATTAAAAGAAGTGGAACACCTAAGGGGATCACCTCTACTTAAATACTGCCATAAGTTTCCTAACTTTGAAGTATAAAAAGGGGAGGCGAGTTGCCAATTTGGTCAAACTTCATCGAAAACCGAGTCAAAGATAAAAAACACACACAACAACACTCACACAACTCGCGCATAGAACAATGCAATCAAATCGCCGATTTTCGAGTGTCTCTTGCAAAAGGTTAATCCTTAGAACATTTATCTATTTATCATTTATTCTGTGTATATATCAAAGGAATTCGAATGAAAACACAGTTAAAAAGTGTTTATTATTAGATCTAGGGTCGTTTTACATAAAAATACCAATGTAGTGTTGTAAGGTGTGCTTTAGATGCTGGGAATTGGTCATAAGGTATATATGAATAATTTTTGATGTGTGGATTTATATCCCAAACATTAACGAATGATTTGCCCTTGTTTCTTAATGGCGGGTTGCCTTTTAGAAAGAAAGAGTCGGGAGTAATGAGTGTCTTATGCGTAGGATAGCCTAAGAATGCCTTAGGATGTGATTAGGTTAGACAAAGGAAGTGTGTGCTGGCTTGAATTTAAGAAAACATCCCGCCGAATGGCGAGTTGCGTATGTTTCTAGGTGGCGAGTTGGTTATTTTATTAGTTTTTAATAAAATACTCAACCCGCTGGTTCTAAACAGCGGGTTGCCTAAACAGCGGGTTGCCTAAACAGCGGGTTGCCTAAACAGCGGGTTGCCTAAACAGCGGGTTGCCTAAACAGCGGGTTGCCTAAACAGCGGGTTGCCTAAATAAGCGGGGTTGCATAAAAGCGGGTTGCCTAATACAGCGGGTTGCCTAACGGGCGGGGTTGACTACAGCGACGGTTGTTGATGCGAGTTGGCCAACTGGGGTTGCTTTAAAAAGTCGGGGTTTTGTTCATCAGCGAGTGTCGAATGGCGATAGGTGGCCACAGGGAGTTTGCTTAAAAGGCGGGTTGTCTCACAGCGAGTTGTCGAATGGCGAGTTGGCCAACAGCGGGTTGAATAACAGCGGGTTGCCATAATTTTCTATTATTTTATTCCAACAGGTAAACCGCCGTCTCTCGGCGGTTTGGTCGAATATTTTTATATTTTCGCGGCGGTTTGCTCAATTCTCCTAACGGCGAGTTGGCATTCTGCCTGGCGGCGGTTTGGGCTAAGTTTCATATTTTGACCCATTGAGCCCAATAATCTATCAAGGCCCATTCGAATGACCCAGTTGCTTTTCTAAACCCCATCCGGGCTTAGTTAACAAGTAATTGATCCTGTTGGATAATTAGTAGATTTTAATCAAACCAGAGTTACCTCTATTCATAATCAATCGTGGAATGACATGACCTTAATCAATGCTGAAGTTCTCTCTAACTTTGTTTCTCTGCAATGTTTGTCTTCTTTGTTAAATGCTCTTTTGCAGAATACGATGGCAGAACAAAATGTTCCCGCTCAACCTCCTACAAGAACAGATGAGCAGATTGTACCTCGCTCTCAGTGGTTAACAATCAGGAAAAGCAACCTACTTTTCAATGCACAAAAGATTCAAAAGAACCCCATCTTTCAGATATCAGTGGACATCCTGAGTAATACCAACTTCTTCCAAGCATTCACTGCCTCAGCAAATGTTCCGGCTATCTACCTGCAACAGTTCTGGAACACAATGAAATATAACGAGAAGACGGGGGTTTGTTTTATAGTTATCAGGTTGAAATGAATCAATGGTTCGTCTTAGTGCTGATCTTCTCAGAAAGGCATTAGCAATTACTCCGGTCATCCCAGCTCATCCATTTGAGTTACCTCCGTCTGGTAACACTGTCATTGATTTTGTTAATGAGCTGGGGTATCCTGAACCTGTAGAAATTGTCTCCAACATAAGGGTGAATTATGTGTATCAACCATGGAGGGCAATTCTGTCCTTAATCAACCAGTGCTTGACAGGAAAGACTTCTGGCAGTGACAAACAACAGAAACCCAGTTCTGCAAATGCTGTGACTTTTATTAATATTTCAGTTTTGTTGAATAGCGGATCGGGTGGGGGAGGCGGAAGGAGGGGGGAGGACGGTGCAGGGAGGGATGGGGAGGAGCTAGGGGGAGGGGGGGAGGAGGCGGACAGGAGGAACTGGATGGATGGAATCGTCACTCAAACTATTGTTGATCATGCAGAACTTGATATGGGATGAGTTTTCTCAAGGGATCCAGACATTTTTCTCACACAATGCAAGTCACAACGCCAGTTGACGACCCAAAAAGAAGAAAGTAACTCCTCTCCTCGTTCTTTGGACGGCTTTTCCAGGTGGATAATATATACCTTGGCAAGCATTAACAAGCTATCCATCGACGTCATGATTCTGTGTTCATTCTTTACTGGAGATGATTTTATATTAGGAAATCTCAAGTTTGTCCCTAAAGGTGAGTCAGTTGAAGTGTTTGGAAATGGCAATTTCCTGATCCCCTTATAATGAAGCCATTTCAAACCAATACTCTTAGTATCCAAGTATCTGGAATGGGTTTTTTTGTAGAATATAAAAAGAAAAACCTCTTTCAAAGAGAAAGATCGAAAAAGCGTGCAACCTGCATGAAAGCCGTGTACACCCAAAAAAGGTGGGGCCCCCACAAACCCCACACCAGTCAAGCAATCCAAGCCAGCTCCTCATCTCCCGACAAAGAAACCTTCAAGGTTACGCTTCCACAGAAAGTGGAGAAAGGAACGCCCTTTTCCAACTTGTTGACGAAGATGTCGCGACTCAACAAGAATCTATTCCTCTGAGTTAGAAGGTATGATCCTGATCTCGAAGGGCTAAGAAGTGGAGGTTTGGAAGCACTTCAGAAAAGTGGAGAAGGAGACGGTGATGATGCTGGACTTGGAAAGAGCTATTTAGCTTAGCTTGGATCCAGCCTTTCTGCCAAAAGCTCGGGCACTGTTTGGAGGAGTAACGATCAGGGGACCCTTAGTATCAGAAAACCAATTCCAAACTGCATGAAGTAGTAGGCAAGGGAAATGTCGTTGTAACTAAAGAACAAGTAGCTCATTCCCTGATCGATCTATCAAAGAAGAAAAGAACTACTGATCAGTTTATCCTTGTTAGGCGTGATCAAACTTCTCATGATTCAACTACTGGACCTCTTAATCACTCCTGTAGGATGACACTTCAGAGAGAGTGATCCAATGTATCTTCATTCACAGCGGATTCAGAACGAACACAAAGTGAAACAGAAACCGCTGCTCCTAAAGGTGACAAAGATCAAGGTGAAGTAGACTCGTCTACCGTAACTTCAGGAGTAAGCATTCCTGTATCAGACCCGGAAAAGGCGCATGAGGCTTTGGCTGGACTAGCCCATGAAAGAAGACCAGACTGGATCAGACTCTGGAAAATTACATGTGTCTTTTGCTGGACCAAACCCTGAGCACATGGATGATGAATTCCTCGCCACAGCCTACCCAAAGGTTCATGAAAACCTGAGGCTCATAACAGACGAATGTGTCATCGATGATAAACCAGAAAGTCACTCTGGTTCTATGTCTTCCATGAAAAATCTCGATGACACTTTTAACTTTGGGGATCAATTTCTTTATGACAAACCAACCGAAGATGATCAGGAGAAATCTAAAGTTAGAGAGGAGTCTGAGTCCACCGTACCTGATCCAGATCAGACAGTAACGTCAACTCCTCCAGTGATTGCTCCCTTCACAGATGTCACATCTTCTAAGCCGTCATTACTAGTCACTCCTCTACCAATCAACACGGAAGCTACAACAATCACAACATCACTCCCTGAAATCACTCCATTCATCGCCCTTCAGCTAAGAGTGGCAAGATTGGAGCAAGAGATGTCTGAAGTAAAGAAGGCTGATAATCTGCTGTGTTTTGCGGCTTCATCTAGATCCAAAGTTCCTATCGGCTGTTGATTAAATATCTAGGAACAAGACTTGATGATGCTCTCCTTAGGGTTCTTGAACGACACACTGCAGATTTAATCGAGAAATACTCAGTGCAGCCTGGCCCAGAGTCTATCCAGAATCAAGAATCTGAAAAGAGTCTGAAGGAGATTATCAGAATCAAAAGGGAATAAGGTAAGGAGAAACAAGATTCAACTTACTCAATCAGGTCAGAAGAATTTGATCTAAAGAGTGCTCTCTTCAAACACATGAATAAGATCAAGTCTGCAAACAGAAATACTGCCAACTACCATCTATACCATGCACTTATAGAAGCTTTGATAGCAGATGAAGATGCCATGGATAAGGAAGTTGCGACAGGTTAAAGATCACAAGAGAAACGCAGCGATAGTTAATGATGTAGAAGACGATGATGATGATGAAGGCCCTTCAGCTGGATCAAACCAGGGTAGGTCAACAAAGAGAAGAAGATCTGATTCTGCCATTTGGAGAACTACTGCTATATTCAGGCTCAACCTCTCCGATAGATGATGACCAATGTTCAAAGTAGCCAAGGGAATTCAGTCAATGCATTAGCTACCAAACAACTTTCCTGCTCAACCTCACTGGATGGGCAGATATGACAAGAGATGCTGGTGCTGACTCTTCGATGCACAGATCTGATCCAATTAGAACATTATGAACAATCTTCAGATGACAGTACAATGTCAGGGATGAAGGGGAATGTCTCAGATATGGAGTTTATAAGAACCACAATTTTTATCAATCTCAATGTGACGTGGACAAAGATCACATTCCCAAGGTGGGACTGTCGCCAATACGTGAGTTTATCGATTCCAGAAAAACGAGAGACTGCGACACTCTGAACCAGAATGGACCAGTCCCACGGAAGATTTCCTAGAACCAGAGAATTACTGGGCAAATAGATACGCCACAGCGTTATAAACGTTCTCCTGAGGGAGAACAAGCTTCAAAGGAAGACATATGATATTGGGTCGTTAATCAAATGGTTCTGCAGTACGACCAGGAAAGAAGAAGATTGCAAGCTGATCTAGAAGGTCAGCTTTCAACCTTGTTTAAAGCCTTTGCATAAGAAACAAACGTCTTTATTTATATCAGATGGATGATTTGCCATAAGCGTGTTGACAAATAAGGTTGAGTTTGAGTAATCCTGAAGGTCATCAAATTCTCGAGTTATTATATATGAACCATGACCCTTAGGAGGACCAACCAGGTAGGTAACTATTCAACCACAATTCTTCTTCAACAAGGTTTGGATTATCTTCTAAGAGGTGTACAAAGAGTCGAATGGAAGAATTCCTTATCCATACAAGCATTTAAATAAACGCTCGTTTACCTAGGACTTCGGCCTTGAAGAATTAGTTCATATTGTGGGTTGAGAAGTGAACGCGAATATGACATCTGTGCGGTCTATGGCATCACTCTACTGGTTGTTTAGGAGAAAGGGAATTTACATCAATAAACACAGTGAGTTCTCTGATCGTGTTTTGAAGCAGTCAGAGTCAGGATCGCAGATGCGAAATTCTCAGTGTGGATCATTGGCAAGTATCGAAAAATACGGATTAAAACTACCTAAGTGAGATATTTCTACGCCGTGCTGATTAACAAAGAGTACAATGATCTCGGAAAGGATTTCAATAAATTTCTTCATCCAAATGATTTGAAGATCTGTTCCTACTCAATATTCAAGAACAGCCTCAATCATCGGCCCAAGACAGAAAAGGACTTGTCTTCCTCACAGCTAGAGTAATAATTATAAATTTTAAGTCGCATCAGCTTCTACATTAAGATATTTACCTTAGCTTAGCTTTTGTAATGTCAACACAGTGGATAAGAAAACCTTGGTAATCAGGAATAGTGTGGGAGACTTGCAGCTTGGGATTGAAAGTTATCAAACAAAATCAACCTGGAAACGTCCAAATTGGGATGCAGCCTACTATTCTTCAAAGAAGATTATACGATTGTCCCTAAGCTAAGAACCGTTGTCTACAGAGACAGAAATGATCAAAGAAAGTTGATGAGGCTGAATGAGCTTCACAAGTTTAGCGATGAGACGTTGACAAGAGTAATGGAAAAAATGGGCCACATGGTTAAAGACTTTCATCTGTTCGAGTACAATAAGGGCAGGGAGACTAGGAAGTGGTCAGAGGATGACAAGAGAAGAAGCAAAGACTTCATCACTGCGATTGAGAAAAGACTACAGATCAGAAGGATCTTTCGAAGTCTAGAAAGCTTTGTTGGAGGAAGAATAAGAGATATTGACTACAGGCTGATCAACAGAACAACGTGACGACATCCTCGTTACAATAAAAAGGTCAATTTTGTCTCTTATTATGAAAAATATATCATGTACATTAGTAAGTAGTTAATCTTTTGATGACTAAGTGTAGGAGTAATTTATATCCCTCAACGATTGAGGGGGAGCAGTAATATGTCTCTTACACGACTTGCGAATTAAGGCCACACTTTTCTCCCAAATTTTATAACATATTTAAATTCATTGATATCTAAAATCTCAAGAGGGTTTAAATTTTTGATATGGGGAGAAAAGAAAATCATGATTAAAATATGTGTATAAGAATAACAGTGATTATTAGGACTCATATACCCCGTCCAAACGTGCTAAACAATTTCGAATACCGAAGCACATTTTGAGGGGGAGCGTTTCTGAAAAAATCAAAAAATGATCGAGGTACTAAACGCTTTGATATTTATATCATAAGTACCTTAATTGAATTTTCAATTGGTTTTATGGTTTTTCAATTGGTTTTATGGAAAGGTGAACTGTACCAAAAAGACCGACCATGTATTTAATTTTATCAGAGTTATAAGGTTGGTAAGGTTAGGTTTTAGTTCCCATGATCCAGCCAGAACCGGAGAGATCTACCCAGGGACAATCCGCTAGTTAGTGTAGAAGTCCTTAGGTATGACATAAAAAAAGGAGTAAATGCGAGAATAGAGGAATAGTGCCGAATGAGATAGAGCTAGAACTGGAACAAACCCAACAAGGTTCTAATCATAAAGTCTCGGTAAGCACTGAAGGGGTTAAATAATGAAAAAGAAATGTAAGGATAAAGGGTGTAAAGAAAGAAGCCTTCCATACACTTAGGAAGAAACTGGGTCAATACATCTGCTGTCAGAATCACAAAGATGATTGTTGACATTGAAGAATGATATCATGGACCCAATGATTTAATGCACAACCCTTCCTAGCCACTCAGAATCTCTCAAAAGATTTCTGTTTCATTTCTCACGAAGACTAAACACGTTATCTATTGACTTTCTCACTCCGAGTTAGTTGATATTGAACAGGTGGCAGTCAGCTCCAGCCTCCGATTACTAGAACCAAAACGCACTATTGAGTCTAGAGCCAAGAGATCGTCAATTAATCTCGTTAGGACACGTATCCAATTCTCTTGTCTTTCACACACTGTGGAAACAAGTCTATCCTAAGAGTCCTACGCATTATCCTTGTGATATTGCCAGAACATCCGAGTGAAACGATGGTTTTTCACAATGAAGATGGAAATCCTGCTAGAGCCAACATCAAACAAGCTCTAGGTAGGTGACTTGTGCGATTCTACAAGAATCAAACTTGTGTCAACTGGAAAGAAACGATGGTGCGATTCTGTGTGAATCAAACTTGTTCCAGTATAAGAATTGACGGTTATTGATCATTTGATAAACAATCAAATCTTTCGAAGTGTTACAAAATATTTTCATAAGAAACACTTAGACTGACTTTTCAAATCAATTTTCTCTTTATTACTAACTGTTTCATTACAGGATATCTTAAAGATGGAGATGGAGATGGAAATTCGCAGCACCTCAGATATCAAGTGAATAACCGAATGCTCAGACACGACCTACACTTGTTATGATGTTATGAAAGACCTCATAAAGGTGTCAAAGCTTCCGCAAACTCTGATATCGTGTATTTCTTCACAAGTGCACAAGATGGCGATCCATTACAAGATGATGTAAGATTATGTTTGGGTGATGATCTCAAGAAAGCTCAAGATCACAATCAAAGACAAGTCTAAGATGAATCAAAAGATCACTATCCCAAATGTACAAGATATCAAATGTCTACGAGCTAAAGACTGAAGTGATTAAGTTTAGTATTTTCAGGGGTGACCTCCCTTAGGGGGAGATTGTTAGATATTAGAAAAAGACTCGGTCACCCCGTGTATTTTACTGTTTATTATAGCTCGTAGTTTAATAGTGAATAGTATGATTTTCGGTATTAAGTCGGGTACTAATACCCGGTATATTGTAAGAACTATATAAGCCTCTTCCAACTTTGGAAGAGGTAAGCTAGTCATTTATTCTTTTTTTATAAAACACATTTTCTCTTACTAGAAAATCTCTCTCATGTGTTTCTCTCTCTAGAAACTAGCCAAGTCCAAGAATCGACCCCGTGTTATGATATATGATATACCATAAAAAGACATAACTAATAAGCACAATAAGACAATATAAAGCACAAATAAGCAACTAGAAATCAGATTAAGCAATTGATAAGCAAATAATCAAAACTACACTAAGTATTTAAGAACAGAAATTGAAATGAAGACTTACAATAAGCTTTAGCTAAACAAAAGCTTAAAAGGCTCAAAGAGCTTGTCTACTAGCTCTGGCTTATTTAAAATAAGCCAGTAAAAGTCCATGGAAGCTCATCCTTTGCTAGTTTCTCTTCCATAAACTCAAAATTCAATAAGCAAAGGTACTTATCTTATTTTACTGATTTGAATAGATTAAATGAACAATTGAGCTCAATCACAAGCTTAGAGACTTATGAGAGCTTAAGATGATCTTATGACAAGATTATGAAACAGTACCAAAAGCATTTGAGATATTTAAAAAACTTATAAGTGAAAATAATTTATGAAAACTATCCTGAGGATTTTATTAATACTTAAAAACAGATTACAATACTAGATAAAAGGAAATTACAAGAGATTTTGAAAATAAAACATTACATTTAAACTAAAAATACAAAAGAGCTTTTTAACTAAAAGTTGCAGAAAAAGAAGATATCCTTGATAAGAAGTTTTAAGGTGACTACTCTCAGCATGGGCATGGTCCTTCCTTAATTATACATAGGCGATCAAGCTAAGTATATTTGAGGGTTAACGATGCGATGCTCATTTTCGTCAAAATAATGTTATAATTTCATAATATTTGTGGGATGTGGGCTTATATAAATAAGTAGAGAATTAAAGTAAATTTGACAAAATTTTCACAACACATTGATTTGATAGATAATTTGAAATCATTCGTACAACACAACGGAAATTTAAGAGAAAATACAACGAGAATTTCTTAAAGGAAATAGAGTCTAAGCATTGATATCATTCTCCATATTGTTAGCTCTGCATTGGTTTTCTCCTCCTCCTAAGAATGAGATCCATTCCACGTGCTCCTAGTTAAAAAAAAAAAATACCCTCCAGCTTGTTTCGCCATGGTTTTGGTTCTTTAACTCCGAGCAATCACTCATGTAATGCCCTTGATTCCCATATTCATAGCAAGTGAGGTTTCTTTGATTGTTAGTAGTAGCAGGACTCCTACAATCCCAGGTCAAGTGACCAACTCTCTTGCAGTTTGCGCACTTTACAGTGCACTACCCATTGTGATGAAACTTGCACTTGTTGCAAAATGGTAGAGTTCCAACATACTCCTTCCTTTCACCAGGCCCAGCGGTATAAGCTATAGCCACACCTTGCTTCTTGGGAGGTTGTTGTTGAGCTTGGTTGTTGTTATCAAGTTTCCTTTTGTTCTCAGCTTGACGTTTAGCAAGAGTGCTGATCTTTTTATCTATCAGTTCAGTAGCAAATTCAATTGCCTCTTGCATTGTCTTAGGCCTTGATACAATCACACTTCTGTGAATCATGTCGGGCAAACCACTGACATACTTCTCGATCTTATCTGACTCTTCAGGAAACATCCTATAGCACATCAATTCCAGTTCTTGAAAACGTTGGTTATAGCTTACCACATCGGTACCTTTAACCTTCAGATTCCACATCTCAATCTTAAGCTTCTTAATCTCGCCCCTAGGGCAGTACTTATCTGTCATTCTCTTTTTAATGTTTTTCATGGCATTTCATATGCAACTTTATGAGTAACAGTCTTAACGTAGGAGTTCCACCACGTAAGAGCATTTCCTTGCAGAGTACAAGTAGCAAACTTGATTTGACATGCGACTGTGCAGTTGCTGATATGAAATATAGATTCCATCTTTTCAAACCACTGAGTAAGACCTACAACTCCTTTAGTACCCTTGAAGTTTAGGGGTTGACATTTGAGGAAGTCACTGTAGGTGCACTCACGAGCAGCATGTACTTGCCTTCTTACACCCGTTCTCTCATCACCATTCTGCTTCTTGTCTGTGTCACGCTCTGCCATTGCATCAATACAACGCCTGGTCTATCAGTGCCTTAAGTTGAGCATTCTCGTTCTAGATGTGGTGGTGGTTGCGGCGGTTTCTTTTTTTTGGTGCCATTTTCTTCAAAGTCAAAAAAAGTAAAATTAGTTTAATTCCAAAAGTCGTGCTCCAAAGATGAAATGTTGTGAGATGATATGTTAAAGTTGTGTAAGAGTTTTTGGACCATCATGTTATCCATAATGTCTTAAGAAATGTTTTAGTATTTATATAGATAACTCCTGTATAAACAAAGTATAATAATTATACTTAGGAGATGATAAGTATATTTATAATATATATATATACTATTATATATATATATATAATATATATATTAATATCTATATATAATATATAATCCATGTATGTAGTAATATACGTAATGTAAAGATAAACACGTCTATAAAATCATGCAAGTCATTCTATTAAACCTATTACATGCAACAAATAGTTATGTTATGTCGTGAAAACCTTATTGTAGATGCCATGGTTTGAAAACGGTTATAGTCCAAGCAAAACATTTGACCTGGTTCTCTTTAACATTGGCTCTAGATACGAATCTGTAACACCCCCAAAATGAGTCGCAGCGGAATATGGGTCTGAGAGTGTTACTTCATAGATCAATAGTACAAGATATGAGAACGACCTCTACATGAGTCGTTTAAAAGCTGATACATTGGTATAACTGAAATTGTTTTTTATAAAAGCACAACGGCTTAACATGTTCACTTGTAAATATAAAGATTTTAAAACATAACAAATATCCCCAAAATGTAATGCTTCTAAATCTTTATGCAATGACATTCCAATAACGACACCAGTGGCTATCCTTGTCGTAGCTTATTGACCTGGAAAACATGCTTTAAACGTCAAACATAAAGTTGGTGATTCACAAGTTTAGTAATGTATATAAAGTGAGGACGCAAGATTCCAAGTGTCGTATGTTACGTATACGAATACAATATCAACAAGTAATTACGCACATGGCTCTAAGCTCATGACACTAAGGCTCAACATGTATTTGTATGCAATTTAATGCAAATAACGTGACCGTGTAGATGTTCAACACGCAACATCCAAATTGTTCCGACATGGTATACATTCGTCGTTTCGGTACCTCTAAAACTAGTGAGCGCTACTCACCCGGACGGGAATGTCAATCCTAAATAGATCTATTCATAACATTCGCGCTTATAATCTAGTAATTAATATTTCATGATTCATGGGCATAGTGAGTTATAGCTACTTAGGCAAACTCGTAATTTGTATAAAAGTGTACTTGCGTCCAATCGTAAAACAATGCATGTTTCTCACCCCAAAGTTGTAAATCAATGTAATTGTATAAAATCGGGGCTATAAACTCACCTCAGGGAATGTATTTGATATATAAATCAAATACGAAAATCGTCATGTATAGACCGAATGCAACCTAATTAAATATAGGTCGTATGAGTACAATGTACTTGAATAACTAACACAAGATATAATTCTATATAGTTACATCACCACCTAAACCTGTTTGTTTAATTTATAAAATTAAACCATATAAATTCGTACTTTGAAAAATAATGTCCATGTATTTGTATTTGTAAAAATAGTATACTTGATTTAATGTATTCATTATTTATATTAAGTCATGGTATAAATATTTCAATCGTCTCGTAAAATAATATTTATAAAGTTAAAAACATGTATAAATATTATATAGGTAATGTTACATCGTTTCGTAAAGTTTTTATTAAAAACGAACCAACACTATTCATGTTAGAAAATAGTGCACAAGAGTAAAATAGTGCGTATCTTTCTTGTTTTAAGTTCGTTTTATACGTTCTTTATGTCCATGATTTCGTATTAAGAAAATCTATCAAAATATTATATTTATAATATTTTTATTACTGATGAACAGTAACTTTTTACTGTTCCTAATTATATCAAAACTATTTTTATGTATTTAATTATCGTAATCTTGCCAAAATCATAACTTGCTCATTTTAATTCTGTTTTTAGTGATTCTTTTGAGCACGTCTTCGTAATTAAAAGTTATATCCAAGTAAAATATTTTCCAATAATTCACTACTATGAATAGTAATTTATTTGTATAAAATTACTTTTATAACACACTTATTATTGTAAACTTGTAAATAGCGTATCTTCTTCGTTATAATTCGGATTTTCGAGTTATTTATATGTTTATGATCCTCATGACATGTAGTATTTTAATAAAATATAAAAAATAATAAAGTTTTCGAATTAAAATATAAGGTTTGAAGTTTTTTATAAAAATGTTTATAAACTTATTTTTATAAGTTTTTAACTTAGTTAATTCACTACAAGTCCTCTACTATATTTTATACCACAAGTCTTATATATTTTGAGTCATCTAGATTGTGTCCATAATTATTGTTCAAGTAAAAATGTCCATCATAATTATTTACTTACATAAACCTTATAATTTATTATTCTAACCATAATAAACAAATAATTATATAAATTATCCATTGCTTGTAAATCCTTAAATAACACATGTCTTTATGTTTTAAACATCATATTTACCATGAGCGAGTATTTCTTGAGTTTACATAAACTTAATTTATTTTACAAACATGTATAAAATATAACTAGGTGATGATTAACCATATAACAATTATATAAAATATGAAATGAATGATTATAAAAAGTTTAGGGTTTATAGGGTCTTAACAAGTATGGATTGATGAAGAGAAAACAAAGTCTAAAACCTAACTGTATCAAAGAAATCCAAGCTTCCAAATCAAAACAAAAACTAGTTTCATTATAGAAACCCTAAACGTTCTTCTTTGATATTTAACCCTTGAACCAATTAACTCAAGTTCCAATTCCCTTAGATTTGCCCTAACAATGAACACTTGAAACACTTGGTACATACTTGTTTAAAATCAAAAACTATTAATGTATGTGGGTGTGTATATTGAGCCGTGGGCTAGGGGTGTCTAGAGAGGGTTTTGGCGAGTTATTTTGTTAGTAAAGGATATGAATGAAATGCTAGGAATAGAAAGCCTGAAATACACAAAATATCTCAAGACAAGATCTTACACAATAGAAGAGTTAGGAGAAAATGGGATGTCTTGGTGTAAGACTAGTATGGTTTGTGTAAGATGGGAGTTAAGATCAATGTAGACCCAACATTTGTCATAGACCCAATGAACCAATCCTGGCCACTCATTTTTTCATCAAAAATAAAAAAACTCGTTTTCACCTCATTTTTTAAAAATATAATATTCTTATCAAAACGGTAAATCGTCAATCGACAAAAAATACACCATCGCGACGAGTATTTTTTTATCTTTTCTAGTAGACGGGTTGGGTGACACGATTTACTTTCGAGGAACTTTTTTTCGATTTTTTTTTATTTCAGTCTAGAATGCCAAAATCATATTATGTTTCGTTTTAACGAAATCATATATGATTGTTATAACGGATCATTATATGATTTCATAAAATCATATATGATTGTGATTCCAACAAACTTTTATCAATTTTTGTTTCAGTCACGAATTACGAACATATTTTTTATGATTCGTATGGACGAATATATATGATTCGTACAACGTATCAGATATGATTTTCATAAATTCAATATATTGATTTCATAATCATATATTGATTTCATAAAATCATAAAAAAGGTTCGTCGAAAGTTATAGTGTCGCCGCGTCTCTTATAGAAAGATAATTTAATTCTCGTCGCGATGGTATGTTCGTTTTGCGTAACGATTAACGGTTTGTGAGATATTTTATTTTTAAAAAGAGGTGGAAAGTGGATTTTTTTTTGATGAAAAAATTGAGTGGCTTGATTGGTTCCTTAGGTCTATGACAATATGGTGGGTTCTATATGAACTTTTGGCGGTTAGTAAAGGTAATGAAGGTTTGCTTGAAGGTTTAATCAACATGTGCTAGTTTACAAAAGTCAAAAATAAATGTCTCTTTGTGTTCATATATATAGACGGATATGTATGTTATATATATGTTAAATACAAAAAAAATTTGATATTGGGTTTTAATTGTGGGTATTTTGGTTGAGTATAGTAGGTATTGGTTGCTACGGTATGCTAGAAATGTATTTTGATTACGAAACGTAAACGTTTTATACGAAACGAATAAAATAAAAAATAAAAAGTTTAATATTAATTTTTACTTTCGTAAAAATAACTGTAATGCTTGTTTGACGTAAAACTTTTATTTGTTTGGTGTTCTCGTTTACGTTGATTCTTGATTTTTAGTATAAGCGATTTAACTAACTAACGTGAATTTTAGAAGTTAAGCGTAGAAGTTTAAAATAAATAGTTGAATTGTTATTAAGTAACAAGACGTTAAATGTGAAATGTTACAAAATACATTTCAATAAGATCAAAGCACAAGTCTGAAAATCAAATGGAAGATCAAAATATCTACCTGTCTAATAGGGGAAAACCTACCACGGCTTGTATATATGCACATTAGATGTATGGATTACAATACGTAAATAGATAAAAGAGGAAGGATTTGTTTGGTTTGTGATCTTTGTGGTAAAAGAAGCACTCACTCGCGCACACCCCTCCTCAACAAGCCTTAAAAACACATAAAAATCATACCGATGAGAAAACAAAAAGAATATGACACTATTTGGCTGTAACAACTGTCATTAATACCAAAAAATATGATAGATCTCTCGCTCTCCACATGTAGATCATTGTGCTACGCACAAATCATGTAGATAAATATATACAATACATACACATGATTACTAGGAACTAGACAGTAAAACAACACACGAAAGGCCCATATATAAAGTAAAATAACTCATTAACGTATAACACAATTTTAGCATAGTGTGTTGATCGTAATTCAGACAAACAAGTCAATGTGAATAGTGTCTCTCTCGACACTAGAGTTGGCTCAGTAGCAAATATTGATGTCATTATGAGAAGTCTTGGCCAAATTGTTGGCTCGTGATGAGGGAGGTATCGCGAGTCGTAATATTGCGTAAAGATATCGTATATACCGATAGTACAGACATCTCGCACGCAGTTTCTCAGAGTTAGGAATTGGCTGTAGTATATGAGCAACTAGTCCGTTCAAGAGGGGTTGATAGATAAGTCTGTTAGTACTACTATCGCAAGAGACGAAGCTAGATATGTCATATGAGACTCCCCCAGTGATGGTGGAGAACTATGGAGTATGGTTAAACTCTAGATAGACTACGTGCGCTAGTGTCCTAATAATGTCATGCTGACTGGTCACACATATCATGTGAAGTCGCAGTCGCAGATATTCAAAAGTAATGTGATAGTCCGAGAGAGTCATTGAACTAGTTGATCAAATTACGACAATCATGCAGAGCTGTTCTGATACATCTCGAGGACCTCGCTAATGCAACACAGATCTCGATCAAATATTGTAGATTGATCGATAGTATATCTACAGAACTACCTCAGACCCTAATAGATAGTGTCAGTGTCTTCACTCTCTGTAGCTGTATATGTGTGTCTCACTCTTGTAAAAATCTCATCTCTCCGCATGATGTGTGTGCCGCCCCTGGTGTACATATAATAAGTCGTTTCACGCACATCACACTGTATCGATGCATATAAACAACCTCCAGCGCTAGATCGTCATCTCCCACGGACTCTCCTAGAGTTAGCGCATAACTGGATCTCCAACGCCTAATGGACCCCCTCACTGCAGTCGTCCAATCACGTTCATAATGGCCAGTGACTGTGCGCTGAACTCATAAGACCTCATCCTCCTTCCGTCTAGCTCTCGATGTGACACAATCAATCTCCTCCACCATACAATCAGTGACTCATACCATAAATCCTACTATCACTTATAATTACTCTTACAGGTGGCTATGCTCCTAATCTTTTATATATGCTCCTTGAAAAAAAATACACATATATCACAATAAAACTGCTAGTGTTAGGTCATATAAGAAACTTATGATAAACAGAATTTATATGCATCACGAGGCTTAAATATCATTATGAATGAAGGTTTTGAAGCTGTTAAAAATGAACCTTCTTCCGCCAAATTAAACCCTTCAACATTGATTATTTGTGATTCAATGGATTTAAAATAAAAAAGGATTGCATACCTGATACTTATATATTTTTAAACTCAAACTATGGATAGGAAGTGTTAAAAAACTATGGATAGGAAATTTCGAACTCAAAGTGAAAGTGAAAAAATAGAGGGAGATATCCCGCTCAAAATTTGGGAAAAATCAAACAAATAAAGCTCGGTTTCCTCCATTAACATTGTGTATGAGTTATTTCATTAAAGAAAAGGAAAGGAAACAATTTCCTCCCAAAATTAGGAGGAAACACTTTCCTTCTGTAATCATCAAAATAACACTACATTTCCTTTCATTTCTTTCTTTAAATAATACTCGAAAACACAACATGGGCATGGGCTGTTTCATTTTCACTTTCTTTCATTTTTTTTTTAACTAGAACTAGAGAACATAGTGTAAAACAGGGCTCTATCTCAAACGAATATGTGGAAACTAGAAGGGGGTTGAATAGGTTTTCGGGTTTCGTTTTTTGTTCTTTAAAAAACTTTGCTTTTAAAAATACTTAGATTCGAGTAGTATGTTTAACCAACCAACAATATAAATCAATCAAGTAAATATCTAAACTAATGGAAAATAACAATCACAAACAATTAAGGAGATGAGAGAAGGAACATTCAAACCAAGACATAAAGATTTATAAGTGGTTCGGTCTACGACAGACTCTTTCTTCGCCCTAATCCACTCCTCGAGTATCCTACTCGAGATTTCACTATGTCAACAAGCTCCCTTCAGGCGGAGAAAACCGTTTACACATCGCTTACGTTATTTTTCGACACTAAGCTAAATGTGAAAATCCAACGGTCACTGGCAGCGGTCCTGGTGATCCCAGATATATCTAAGGGGCCGCCAGGTAGACCCCGATCCCTTTTTCGTTTTTTGTGGGGAAGGTTATATCTAGTATAGAAGCTTCTTTTTTGGGGAAGAAATTTGAATTTCAAATTTTAAGTTTTTAATAAAACTTTTCTTTTAATTAGAAAATATTTTGTGTAATTAATTTTGTGAAATTCTTTTGTAAAAATGTAATGGATAAAAGAAAAATATTTTTTTGATCACTAATCATGCTTAATGATTTGTTTGTTCATACCTTAAGTGATTACTAATCTTAGAAATGGAATTTTACAATTAATAATTTGTAAACGTTTAATTTTATAGTAAACGTTTTTACATTTTGTTATTATCAAAACGTTGAGAGATCGAAAAATATAAATAATATTTTTAGACATTATTTGTATTAACAGACTTTATTAAACCTTTGTATTTAGTTAGAACACTTCTATTAGTGAGGATAACACGTGAAAATGTACATCCATCCATGAGCAATTATAGACCGCCTAATGCCCACTCATAGTTATGCTTCTTTTCCTTAAGCATAACTACAAATGCTAAACAAAATCTCATATTAGTTTGTGTTACACCAACAATCTCAAGGAGTGGTAGTAGATACATGACTATATTATATGTCTTGTCCATTAACAATACGTGTGGACATGTCAGCTATATATTTACTGATTATGGATGTGCGAAGAGGAAATATTCTAGCCCGTTAGTTACATTGTTAGGATTGTGTGTGTGTGTGTGCGTGTGTGTGAACTCAAAAAGATATATACAATAACTTTTCGAGTACTATGCACCATTACCGTTAGGCGCGGGCACTTACAGACACACAACACCGTCGATGAAGTTATCATCGTGAAAAACTTATAATCGAAAAATATTCACTCACCAAAAAATTTGGTTACGCGGAGAGATAACGACTAGTAGTTATGCATTAAATATTCTATAATCTCTTTACAAGGCTATGCCTGATTGTTGATTAATTGCTTTGAAGCTATTGTAAGTTTGTACAGTTAGAAATTTTACATTTAAAGGTTTCAAATAGTGGACTCGCAAGGTACCCGCGCGTTGCGGCGGCGGGTACCCTGTAATCAAAACTTTTAGCGTTCAATATTTTTTGATCACACGTTTTTTACTTTAAGCTTGGTGAGAATCTTAAGGAATAACTTTATCACACACTATCTTATATGAAAATGTCAAGTACATGTGCATTACGATGGAATGATGATACAAAAACGGTAGCCAATAGTGTTACGAGGTTATGATGATTGACGCTGAAAGGTACTTGTTAATCAGTAGTTGTGTAATATTCATCACAATATTACACAACGTGTAAACATAGAGAATCTTCATACTTTATTAATCACCTAAAAATAATTTGTACTTTAAGTTGTATGATTCTTTTCAATTGAACTTTTTTGCAAAATAATTAGGATTTCACTAAACTATTACTAAAATACATACATAGATGATAAATGTTTTTTGAATATGCAATTTTCAAAATTTTAGTGGTTACTCAAGTGGTGATCCTAAGGGGCGTCTTCCCATTGGGTACGCCAATTCAACTTATTATGACTTATATATGCTTATTACATTCTTTATGATTTGATCATCTATAAGCAATTCGTTTTTGTAGATATGACTGGGTTCTGGCTGCTATTATTATCAGTCAAAACGACTACAAAGGAGTGTTTGGATATGCTTATTTTAGGTGCGCAATAATATAATATGTCTTAGGAAAGCTATTGAGTACTTGATTTTCTTTTAAATTACCTGCTTTCAATTTGGTTGAGCCGACAGGCCTAATGCCTTGGATTGGGATTTGGGGGCTTTTTTAGAAAACATGAGCATACAAATACCCCTTGCGTATTTCATAAAAGCAATTAGCTAAAAGTAGTTTCGCAAGCAATTGATGTACTTTCTTATCGATTATCGACTATTGAGGTTATAAGATTTATATGAGTTGACTTTGAACACATGTATACTAAATTCATCATAATTACAGAGTTGAAGAGCTTCCTCTTGATCAAATTGGTGATGCTTATCTCCTTGATTTTGTTGGACCTCTGGGTTTTGTTTAACAGCTCTCTTCCAAAGTTGACCGGTTTGTTCATTTTCTATCTTTATCCTCGTCATACCATTGCTTTTTTTTGCTCAACTATTAAGGATATACTTGGAACACCTTATATATACTAAAATCGTGAATACAAGGTTGTGCACATATCATTGCGGAACAACATGATGAGATAGCCCATATGGTCTTGGAATAAGAGGAAATGGACAAACAGCATGTGATAGGGCCCGACAAACAAGTAATCCAAAATATTATATGTTTTCTCTTTTAAGTGTACTCTTCTACCTTTTGCTATTTACACAATTGGGTTATAATTCCATCTACATCTAATAGCAGAAGACCTCACCCCCTAATTGCAAATCCAGTCGTGGAGGTGTTATGCAGCTGATGGTAGGTTGCACTTTATATTGAAAATAGACCTAGCGTAGTATATGTGTATGTATGCATTTTCAACCCATTCATGAAGTGTCATAATATAGTTGTTTATCCTAACGGGCCATATAAAAAAATTTAGCTTCAAAGGAGATGGGTCGATGGGCTGAAGACTGTGCCCAAAGTGTATTGTTGTTATTCTTACGGCTATACAGCTTCCTAAATCGTTTTTATTATAAAAAGTAAGTTAAGGACTATAAGGTCTTAAATTTTATTTGAAGAGAAATAGTTGTGTAACTGATCTTTTTTAGTATTTGACACAAGAAAATGCAGAATATGCTCATCTTTTAGCTAGAATAGAATATCAGAGAGTAACTGATTTTTTTTTTAAAATTTCTTGACATTAGTGGAGTTGTTTAGATTATTTTTTGTATTTTTAAATCTTTTAAGATTAGATGTGTTCTTATAATTAAGTTTTCCTGTTTATATATGTTCGACGTCACAGGGTGAATCATGGAGACTTACCACATCTCGTACTATTACTTATCGTACTTATAGCAGATCGGACAAGTGAATTCAAGGGTCTTAAAAAGTACCGTCTCCCAATGTCAGCGTTTAATTTTAGTGATCTCAGACTTTGCAGATTTTTGATGATAGTTGAAGTCAAATTAGACTTTTTTGGAATGCAACTGTTTGTGTTGGGAATTAAGTATTCTAGACTTAATTCTGTTAGTAATATATAGTTAGTGCTGCCAGTACATCGTTTTGTTACGGTAGCAAGAGTTAGATAGTTAGTTAATGGTTGCTGTATCATTGTTTGTACTGGCTATGTTTTAGTAAGTCCTGCTTATGAGGAATGTTAGTTAGAGTTTAGGGATATGCATGAGATATCTTTAGGAAGAGATATGCATATTTCTACTACCGCGTTTTGTAAAAGCCCATTAGGAACCTCACCTCGGCATAGTTATGTAACATATAGATCCTCATAGAGTTCAATTAGTTAATACATAGTTCTTGTATTCAAGGCGAGATTCAAGGTAGAATATAAAGTGTGTGTTTGATAAATGATCTCTTGTGTTTACTTAATTATGTGTCTTTCTTAGCATTGTTGCATTAGTTTTCGCATAATCAATGTGTTCAAACCAAGTGTTTCATTATTGTTGCTTGGGATTTATCTTAATGTAACAAACCTTTGCAATTATAAGGTTTAAGATTATTCAGTAAAGGGATCCAACAATGGTATAGAGCTTGTGTGGAAAACTCTGAATAAGATGAACTCCATTATTTGAGCAGATTTACAATTCTAACCAGTAAGTTGGCAAGACAAGTCACTCATTCTACCTACTATACATCAATGATAAAATCCTTTCATTAAGAGGGAGAATTATGTTATTTGGAGCATGAGAATGCAAACTCAATTTATCTCAGTCACACAGATCATAACCTATGGGATATAATTTGTCGTGGAAGTCTACCAAGAAGGGGCTGCACAAGCAGGAGAACATACCTAGCTCTCCTGCCTCCTTAAGACTGCCCAAAACAACTAAATGCCAAATGGAATCAGCGAATAAAGTTATGGAGCATCTTGCTGTTAGCAATACTTGATGAATATCTCCTTAAGTTTCATGATGTTCCAGATGCTAAATCTCTCTGGGCTGCAATCAAATCAATGTTTGGAGGAAACGATGAATCCAAAAAGATGCAGAGGAATGTTTTAAAACATCAGTTTGAAAACTTTACCACTGCACCAAAAAGTCTGGATAAGGCTTATGATAGGTTCCAAAAACTCATAAGTCAATTAGAGGTTCATGTTGCTCCAGTATTAAAGGAAGATATCAACCAAAAGTTTCTAAGAAGTCTTCCTCCTTCTTGGAGTCAAATTTCTTTAATCATGAGAAATAAGTCAGACATCGACCAGATTGATATTGATGATCTCTACAACAACCTTAGGGTCTATGAAGATGAAATTAAAAGGTCTTCAAGTTCCATATCTAATTCTCAGAACTTGGCTTTTCTTTCTTTTAAGAATACAAGCAGCACTAATGAAGTTAGTAATGTCAGTGGATATTTTGGAGTTAGTACTGCTGGAGGAACTAGTTCATCAAGTCAGGTTTCATCTACTCCATGTGCTGATGAAGTAATGTGTTCTTTCTTTGCACAACAGTCAACCAGTCCTCACCTTGAAAATGAGGATTTGCAGCAGATTAATGAAGATGACCTGGAAGAATTAGATCTTAGATGGCAGGTGGCCATGTTGACTGTCAGGGTGAAGAAATTTATTTAGAAGACAGGAAGGAACTTGGATTTCAAAGGAAAACAACCTGTTGGCTTTGATAAGTCATTAATTGAGTGCTACAATTGTCACAGGGCATGGAATTTTGCTAGGGAATACAAATCAGGAAGGAACCAAGGGAAAATGTCATATGGTGATAATGGCAGGAGGAATGCACCAACAAATGAATCTTCATCACAAGCACTGGTGGCTCAAGGCTGGAGCAATAATTTTAATGTAGGACCAGTCAATAATGCTTTAATGGCCATCTCCTCTTCAAGCTCATCAAGTTCTTCTGACAATGAGGTACAAAACTATTCTAAACAATGTCTAGAGTCTTTTAAAACTCTTCAAAAGAACTTTGATAGCGAAAGGGAAAAACATAGCAGAGTCAGACTAGAAATTCAGGGTTATGAGTTAGCCTTAGAGTCTCTAGAATGTAGAATAATTAGACTTGAAAAGAATGAACTGGATTGGGGTGAAAAATATGAGTTTCAAAACCATGAGCTTAAGTGCAGAGAAGTAAAAATCAACAACCTTGAAATGGAACTAGAAAACGTTGTTAAGGAAACATATGAGTTAAAAGTTAAGATAGAAAAATGGGAAGAATCATCCAAGAGTCTTAATAAAATACTCAACAGTCAAATGAGTGCAAATGATAAAAATGGTTTAGGATATGGCACACTATTGAATGAAATAAATAACAAGTCTGAAACTGATAGTGAGATTAGTATGAGTGTTTTTGAGGTCAGATCAAGTGATGAAGAGATCACACCAGCAAATGATAGGTTCTCCAAAGCAGATGGGTATCATGTTGTTCCCCCTCCTATAACAGGGAACTTCCTAACCCCAAGAGCTGACATATCATTTGCAGGTTTAGATGAATATGCCATTAGGAAGAAAATCATTGAGTCAAAAACAACTGAGCTTAATACTGATACTAGTAAATCTAAAACTAGTGAGACTGTAGGTAAAACAAATGAAGTAAACATTGAAAAACCTAAGTCAGTC
Organism: Tanacetum coccineum; assembly: GCA_026074375.1. Taxonomy (NCBI): domain Eukaryota; kingdom Viridiplantae; phylum Streptophyta; class Magnoliopsida; order Asterales; family Asteraceae; genus Tanacetum; species Tanacetum coccineum. The sequence goes on along the minus strand of BQNB010004066.1, from coordinate 47,301 downwards.
TATGAATCAGTTGTGCCTAAACCAAAGATTAACAGAGATAAAGTCATCATTGAGGATTGGAACTCAGATGATGAGGATGATGTGTCTGCTGTAAAAACAGTTAGTCCTGTTAAGACTAATGAGACTCAAACAGTTAGAAATCGAGTTGATAAAATTGGTAAAATTTCTCAGAAAGAAGGGATTGGATTTAAGAAAATAAAAGCTTGCTTTGTCTGTAAAAGTACTGACCATTTGATCAAAGATAGTGATTTTTATGACAAAATGAGTCCAAAATGTAAGCTGAAAACTGTGGTCAATACTGGTCAAAGGGTGGTCAAACCAGTATGGGATAATGCTAAAAGGGTTAATCAACAAAAAATTTCAAATAATTTGAAATACCCTCAAGAAAGAAGGACTTTTGTCCCATCAGGAGTACTAACCAGGACAGGTTTGGTTAGTACTGCTAGGCTTATTAGGCCTGTTAGTACTGCTAGGCCATTTGCCCTAAAAATAGCATAAACTGGTAGTGCTATTAGACCAATTTACCCAAGAATGGACAATGTAAGACCAAGAGCCTCATATTCACCAATCAAGAGGTCTTACTACACAAAACCAGCTTTTAGACCCAAAAACTTAAAACAAGATGTTAAAACTTATGGGGTTAAAAATATGACTACTGGTGGGACAAAAGCAGTAGTTAATACTGGTAAGGGTAAGATGGATAATGTGAGATTATTGGGAAACCATTAGGCTAAGATAGAGTTAGAAGGATTATTTAGTGTTGTTTTACATTACCACACAACAAACTGGTCAATGCAATTATCACCAGTCAAACAGACTTCAAGAGCTGGCTAGTCCCAAAGCAAACGTGCTTTGTAAAGACTTCGCAAAATCCGTTTGATGGCTAGACAGTTTGTCAAAAACTGTATGGTAATTAACTCAACATGTTTTAAAACCAAGAGTTTTGCCCACGTGTACCAAGCAAACACTACTGTAAGAGAGGTCTCAAATCCATGATAAGCTGATAGTTTGCTAAAAACAATGAAGGTTTCTCAAAGCACCTTGTTATTACAGATGAAGCAATTGACTAGATCCATATCAAACGGCTCATGGTAAAGACATATCAAAATGTCGTATGATGGCTGGTTAGTTTTGCTCAAAAACTACCAACCAACTCAGTTGTGAAATGTTGCTGTTTAGTCATGTATGAGCTGAGGTGATGAGATGAAGTAAAGACTAAAGCTAGAGTATGCGATCTGATTTCCAAAAGAACAAGAAGCAGATCATCATTAAAAAGAAGATTAAGACCTAGTAAGAAGTGTTTGGATACAATTCACGAACAAGCCCAAACTGAATGAAAAACTAAAGAAACTTGAAGTTTAACAAGTGAAGATTTTCCCAAAAATTGTTTAGGGATTATGGTTGGTAAATAAGGTATTCTAGACTTAATATGTAGTAATATAATAGTTTGAGTATTTGCCGTTACATCTGTTATTACTAATGTAGAAAGTTACATAGTTATTAGTACTGGGTTAGTGTATCATAGTGAGTACAGCCTGTGGCTATGTATTATTAAGTCTGCCTTATTGCAAAAGTTAGGTAGAGTTAGAGATATAGCCATGAGAACTTAGGAAAGGATATGCATAATCCTAAACGCGTTTGAAAGCCAATTAGTGTTTACCTTGTGTATAAAAGGAACACTAGGCATAGTAGAACATAAAGATCTATATGAGATCATTTAGCACTCATAAGTTTGTAATCAAGGCAATTTAAGATTATAATATAAAGTGTAGTTTTGGATAGAAGATCTCTATTGTTGTAGATTTAATACTGTTCTTCTTAGCATTTTGATTAGTTCACGCATATTCAATAGTGATCAATCTGTGTTTCATTATTGTGTTGCGTTCTGGAATTTATCAAAGAAACAACCTTATGCACATTTAAATGGTCAAGATCTATCAGTAAGGAGATTCTAATCAGTATGCAAAATAACACATTGGAAGTCTGAGTAATAGATCGATAATTGTGGAACTTGTTCATTAATGTTTAGAATAAAAAATAAGGTGAGGTAGAAACGACATAAGACAAGAATAAGTCTAGGCGAAAAAGGATAAAAAAGGAAAGACAAAAAGAAAATAAAGAACGGGAAGAAAACGAAACACTAATGTGTAAAGAGAAGAAAAAAGAATAGACAAAAAGATAAAAGGAGTCAGAGAGGAAACCGATAATTGCTGATGTGAAAGAGAAGAAGGAAGATAAGAAGAAGAAAGAGTCTGAGGAGGAAGACGAGAACATCGATGTTAAAGAGAAGAAGAAGAAAGATAAGAAGAAAAAAGAGTCAGAGGAGGAAGATGAGAACACTGATGCGAAAGAAAAGAAGAAAAGAAGAAAAAGGACAATAAGTATTTGTATGTATCCATATAGCTATGCAGATTTTCAAAATGATATAAAACAGCTGTAACCTTTGCGGATTTTCCAGACTTTTGATATTTTATTTAGTTCTTTGTTATACTGACTTTTGTTGTTTCTGTCAGAACAGTACCGTGCTAGCGGTAGTCAATTTATAGTTTATTCAGTCAATAGTTCATTTATTTCTTGAATTATCTCTTTTTGGATGATTATATCTATATTTGATAACTTACCGGGAGATTTATCTCGCAAATAGCTTAAAACGGCAAACGACGCGTTTCGGCACGACAATCTTACTGGCTACACTAAAGTAAAACATTAAAACTATGACATTAATTCTTTTGATATTTTAATACTACTAAAACTTAATTTTTTAACACTTACTACGAAACTTAAATTCTCGGGATTTCGCTATTCACGAACTAGACGCTACATATCCTGACAAGATGACAAAAAATTCAACTAGGATTCCTCCTAGGATCCTAGTTCGACCGACCACCCCAAAGGGAGACAACAAGGCACCATTTTAGGTACCTTGTCCATGCATGCATCTCATTTTAACCTTATCCCATTTCAAAAACACACACACATCACCAAAACAAAAGAAAATTCCTCTTCCTCCTCCCTTTTTCTCTTGATCAGACGCACACACACCCACACCCACATAAACCATTCATTTTTTCACTTTTGTTCAAGAACATGAAGGCTTAAATACTTCCGGGTTTATTCTATTGGTCGTGGGTATATAAAAACAACGTGTGGGTTGTTGGTTAAGCTCAAATCTCCTCTTAAAACCCTACTTTGTAAGTCTATAAATTTTACTAATCTTTGTACTTTTGGTAGTCTAATGATGCATAAGCACTAGTTATACAATTCGTTTTCTAAAATCAAAAGGTAAAAATTTAAAAAATGATCTATAAGGGTGCGTTTGGTTCGAATAAAAAGAAAAAGGAAAAGAAGGAAAATGTCATTTTAATGTGGTGTTTGTGTTGGTAAAATAACCTATTTCGTAATATAGTTTATAGCTTATTTGGCTTATTAATAAGCACACGAGTGCTTAATATAGCTTATCGTGGGCTTGAGATGGCTCGGCCCAAAGACCAAGCCTAACCGTGGCATGGATTGGGGCCCACGTGGTCTCGGCTTATTTTGTAACTTATTTTTGTGGCTTATTTCGAGAACTAAAAGTACCTTGTAGCTTATCGACTTATTTATAAGCTTGTATAACTTATTTTTGGGCTTATAAGGTCACGACCCAACAAGCCAAGCCCAACCGCGGCTTAGGCTTGGGCTCATGAGTGTCGGCTTATTTTTGTGGCTTTTAGTTTAGCTTATTTCAATACTAAAAGTACTTATTTGCGTATTTTATAACTTATTGGAATTTCAATATTGGGCCTATTTTGAATTAAAAACTAAAGATAGAGATTTTGGACTAATATTGGGCCTTAAGGCCCAATAAGCGAAAAACTAATCATCTTAAACGTTTAAAACAGATTTTGAAACGATTTATACTTGTATATATAAGGATAGTTACAATAGTCGTTTGGGAAAAAATGTGTTTTGATAAAACGTCACGAAAACGTAGATTTTGGCATTTTGTCGGAAATTGATTTATTTGGGGGAAGGTGTTGGAAAATAAGGTTTAAGACATTGGAAAGCGTTTTATAAACGAACCGGTCATGCCAAAATTTTATAAAAATATTATACTTAGAAATATTTTTACTAAAAGTTATTTTCTTAAAGATCCGACAAAAGACGAAATAATAAAATATTATTATTTTAATAATCGACTGAAAGACGAAACTATATTTTATAATTTTATAAAATTAGTTGTTTAGCGTATTTAAAACGTGTCATTTCTTATAGTTTATACATCTAACCTAGATAACTTGGAACTTACCAAGTAAATTGCCGAAACATATTTCTAATTACTTATTGTTTATTTGTTTATTTCTTATTTACTCTACTTACATATTTCCTTTAAATATTATAAGTAAATAATACCTAATGTATATACTTCGACGTACTTTCTACGAGTCTAAATTGTCAACCACCACACAACCAATAATACTAAAAACAAGTAATATAAAACGCTTTTAAAACTCTTATGGATCAATTTCAAATGCACATTTCAAACATATATCTGAGTCGAACAAATTGCTAGGTCGTGACTGGACGCCGTTGTACGCTGTTGTTTGACCATCTTATTCTTAGCTACTATTCATCCTTGTTTAAGGTGAGTTCTCGTAGCCCCATTTTCAAACTATTTTCTAGGAGAAAAATGATACTCAAAATCTATTTTAAACTGTTTACTTCTGTGCTAAAACTAATTCTATGCTTTTGGATAATGTTATGTGCATATAATTGCGTATGTGAATGCTATTGTATATGTTCATGCATGTTATGGGGTACATAACTAAAAACTATTTTGCCGAACTATGTAGCTCCAGCTGGTAGGCGATAGGTGCGGAGGACTATAAACACTTGGACCATTATTGAATGGTCGGTATGACTTGATTGCTATGATATTCTATGACTACTATGATTGCTATTGGATTGCTTTGTATACTGCTTGCACTCCGCTCTTATACTGCACTATTGTCATACTCAAATTCTAGCACAACAACTGGGTTTATACTCTAAACCTACGAGCTCACCAACTTTATGTTGACCTTTTCGAGTATCATTTTCAAGTGAAGCGAATGCTTATTGAGGTCAGGATAGGATGCCTTAGCAGACCTAAGAGAATCCCGTGAGGATCATTTCTTGAAGGACTCATTCTAGAACTTTGATTTTCAGTCTTGTATTTTGGATTATCTCTAGACTTGTATTACTCCATGTGTGGGAGCTTGGTTTGTAATCCTTTAGACTATGTGTTGTGATTCGACAAGTCACGACACAAGTATCCACTTGTTGTCGGAGGACGTCGTGACACTTTCATGGTATGCATTTTAGTTTTCTCTATATTGACACCTTATGTTATGACGATCAATCCCTCCGTCACGCCTCGTGTTTCCGCCTTAGACGGGGTGTGACAATAGCCACACCATATGGTCTTTATACTTCAGCGATAGTAGTATTTGCTATACAAGTAGCTCATACATACCTTCCCCCCTCTTTTTTGACAATATATATAAGAGTAAATTGCATAAATCGTCCTTAAAGTTTGGCCAAATTGCATGTTTCGTCCCAAACGTTACGAAAGTGCAAGGATCGTCCCTGTGGGAAACCTTTGGTGCAAGTATCGTCCCTGCAGGGACGATACTTGCACCAAAGGTTTGCTCAAAGGTTTCCCCACATGGACGATACTTGCACCAAAGGTTTCGCACATGGACGATCCTTGCACTTTCTTATTGTTTGGGACGAAACATGCAATTTAGCCAAACTTTAAGGACGATTTGTGCAATTTACTCTATATATAATTGCCATGTATAAGTCCGCTAGGTTGTTTTTTATAATACGTGTAGACTTTTTAAAATGATAGATTGTTATATCTTTTGATGCCACATGTACATAAGCGGAGCTGATTTCTTTTGATAAGTAGATACAACCTGTGCAACACAAGTGTCTGAATGCCTCGTTTGGCATTAAACTTACATTAATGAATATTAATGCTTTAAATAATTATGTGTAAAATAGTTATTGTTTATAACATTAGTCATTTGTATATATTGCATATTAATTTGTATTATTTTTTAATACATGTTGCTTACCAATTGAAACTGAAATATGTATATGTTAAAGTTTTTGTGTTGTAAAGGCTTATACAATATGCTTGTAAAGTTGTACGACTTAATTTTTGGTCTTGGACAAGTTTTTAACCAACGTGTTATATTAGCTTATTTAATGTGTATATAAATATGTATTACTTAGATAATTAATAGGGGAGAGATACTAATCTTTTTTATATGTAGTATAGATAAGCAGGTTTTTTGAAAGTCTGTCCCGTGAGTCCTGATGACTATTAATTTTTATTACATGTAACTTTTTATTCGTTTTACCCATCATCATACCCGCTTGACCCATTTATATTGAAAAAATAAACCATACCTGGAAAAAACAGTCACGTACCACCAATGTATTTTACCATTGAGTTTGAATCAAATGAGAAGAATAATTTAAATGAGAAGGATGTGAATTATGCAAAACCACACATCTCATATGGATCTACAAAAATTGATGCATCTTCTTTCAAAAAATTTCTCTCAATCAAAAATGTGTAGCTAAAATTAATTATCACCATTCTGATTTTAATTATCTTTAGCACCTAATAAACCACCTTTAACTATTACGAAAACACGTTCACACACCGAAGAAAGATCCATCGAACCAAAATAAGCAAAAGTTGATATTCTAAATAATACCTATAATGGGGAATCTATGGCATAGGACATCTTCATCAGTACTAACATATACTTGATTCAATTAGCTACAATATGCCCGTATCAACAATTTGCACAACCTTCTTTTTTCCATGAATAAGCTCTAAACGGGTAGTGATGTCATCCATTCAATAATCACAAAGCAGCCCCCCCTGCATTAAGTGGTTAAGCAGCAAGTAATGTCACTTGGGTTAAGAGTATCACTGCAACAAAAAAAACAAAGACTTAGTAGGGTCGACAATAACTTCCCTCCCCCGGACCCCAAAAAAAACCAAAGCGTCGACCCTAGGGTCTAAGGTGGCGGCGCCTTAGTCGAACCCAAAAAAACGGCGACCCTAAATTTACGATCCAAAACATTTTGGCGTCGACAGCACATTCCTTTGAGACTTGGGTCGACATATATGGGAAGGGCCATGGACGGCCCAACCACTTTTACAAGTGTACTCTTGACTCAATTTTTAATTTTATGCATATCCTTGTTTTGACTCCACATCACTGCAAAATCTAAACCCATATTCCTACCATACAAATATACTACAATTTAGCACATTCTTGAGTAAACAAGAATAGTTACTGCAAGCAACACCCAAATCCATAATAAAGTTAAAGTAGCGGATCAAATCCAGCAACTCAACAAACATATCATGTGTAAATTTAAATAACACTTTGATGACTTCCAAACAAGAAACTGAATCAGGCGAATATCCTATTAACAGAACCAGAATGGGAACCCAAATCCTAGGTTTATTAACAGAACGTTAAGTACACCAAAAGCTACATAATCTAAGAACCAAAATCCTAGGGCTATACATGCAGCAGTACAACAAGGAATGGAAACCATTGTAGAACATTACATTTCTAGTCTCAAACACACAAAATCCAAGGAAATACAAAATGCAACACCAGATTCGTAAAAGAACGAAGCGATATGGCAAAAAACTAATTACAAAGAGTAGATGCACCAAGAATAGAGAACATACAAATATAAAACAAACAAATTCCAAAAACAGTAAACGAACATGAAGATGCATGAACAGCTTTTTTTTTACAACACAAGAGCAAATATTTTCTGTTACACAAGCAAATGCAATCGAACCACCAACAAGAAGCAGTTATAATTCACAAATGGACCATTCCGTTCACATCATTAAATGTTTTCATAGAACCAGCGTTACATACTCAAACTGAGAATCCATCACAGAACTCAATGTGTACCCGCTTTCTCTACTGCATGTACCTCATGTCAGAGAGATGACCTGAACACAAATGTAAATAATAAGCCCTATAGCAACCTAGCTAGTTCAATAACTTTTGTACATATTTGAAAAAACGTGTTTATTAAAACATAAACCATTACAAAACCATACACGAAGACTTGATCTAACCACTTTCACAGAATTCATAAAGTACTCTTAGTGACATACACCCCAAACACAAAAACTATCATGGTTACAAACTTACCAAAACAACAAAATTATCCTACGACGGTGGGTTATACACCACATAAACCAAGATACAAAATCAATTACATCCATACACCAAAGAACTTCTTTTCTGGTTATATTCCTATAAAGTTCCCCATATCTATACACATCTACAACTACTGTACTTGGAAAAATCCGTCATCGGCAAATAATTGCTCAATAATGATCCACTGGCCGGTGTCATCAAATATCAAATTACAAGGATCTACACATATTCCCCGATCATCATGATCATACAATGTATCTTTTATAAACATATTCTAAAATCAGAAATAGTGCAGATAAATAAAGAGCGTGCCGGCTTTGCCTTGCTGCACACACGACGCATTATAACCATTTCCGTAGCACAAAAATGGTGTTCAACCGGCCCATTTTTGCTGTGCACAATAAAAGCTGCAAACTTATTGCAGAAAAACAAACAAGAAATCCATTGATGTACCTAAATATAAATTCTGCATTCACATTGGACACCAGCAGCACCTGTAAGGACCCACATTGGCGATATAACTTTCAAACTAAAGACACATGCAATTCAATTTGCGTGTAACCATTATACAAAAACAAAAGACTAATAAGATGAAGTACCCGGACAAATGCATGAGAATACATATTAACGTACACCTCATTTCCTTCCTTTCCTCTCGCTTAGAGAAGTAAGAAACCAAAAACAAACCGCCCACTCGGAAAAATAAAGGGGATATAATGAATTTACCAGTAGAAGAACATAGCATATAATAACTAACTACACTTAACTCCAAAACAACTCACACCAAAAAAGGGAAGTAGGGATACAACAAAATTTACGAGATAAAACGAAAAAACCAGAACAAAGAAGAGACCAATCAATGTTTGACACAAAAAAACCAAAGGCAGAAATAATCAAAGATCATGTTACTTAAAAAGATAGAAGTCCAATCTTAGATTCTGCCATATGTTATCCGATAAACATTGTTGGATGTTCCGAAACACACCGTCAGATTACTTTGGCTACATAACAAAATAATGTCCTTCAATTAAATAAAAGGCATGCCACGCCATACTTTTTCTTCCTCTAAAAACTAAGTAGAGTCATAAAAATGGACAGTAAACTAAAACATTTTTGGAGCTTTGCCAGTGCATATGAAAAGAAGAATATCCAATAATTCTCAAGAGTAACATCAATGAGGGATTAGTAGGGCCAAAACAAAACAGAACACAATAACATTGTTGATTTAGTCGTTGAGGATCAGAGGCGGAGGAGAAACCCCCCCCCACTCACAGCAAACATTTACCAAATCCCACTACATACCCCACAGCGCCACAAACAATCAAAAAGCAAAATCCAAGCCTCGGCTCCCAACCCCTTCGCATCCCATGAATCTCCAAAGCTCAACCAAAAGCTACACACACAGTGTACCCTGCACAATCGACTTGATCCCTCCACAAAGCCAAGACAACCCCTAAGCGAAGAAGAGTGAGCCAACGACCATACAACACCCAAACAAACCATCCACAACAAACAAACAACACACACACACACACCCACCCACCTCAAAACAGTCACATACACCCACCCCCCCCACACCACACACCCACCCCCCACACCCCCCACCCCCCCACCCCGACCCCCCCACACAACAACCCAGCCACCCCCCAAACCCCCACTCCCCCCCCGCCCCCCCCATCCCCCCAACTCCTCCATTCACCCTGTCATCCACATCATCGCACTACCCACAGACACACCCACCCCCCCCCATCACGCGGAACCCCCCTCCCCGGACCCATCGACCACCCAATAACACCCAACACTCAAAAAAACTTAAACCCCACCACCACCCTCACACCCCCAAGACCCCTTCCCCACCCTATCCCACCAACCCCAACATCAAACAAACCAAACCCCCCCTCCCCACCAACGCCCCACCCACAGTATCCACCCGCTCCCACCACCCCAACTAATCACTCCCAACCAAACAAACCCACGAACAACCCACGACCATAACCCGACCCCCACCAAAGGTCCCCTAATGACCCAACCACCCCCAACCCCACCAAATCCCAACCCCAGCCCCAAACACACCATCCCACTCAACACTCACAAAAAAACACTGACGACCCCCCAACCTACATCCACTCCCCCCCTCACCCAACCACATCCCTCCCCACTCCGATCAAACCTATCTCCACCAACCAACACCCCACCCCACGTCACCTCATAACCCCCACACCCCCCCCCCAACCATAGACCCCAATCAACACATACACACGCCCGCCCAAGCAACCCACCCCCACCAAACCCCCCCCAACCCACCCAACCCCTCCACCCCCCGCCCCCCGACAAAGGACGACTGCCCCCAACCCCCCCCCCGCCCAGCCCACGGAACCACCCCACGGCGGCCGACCTCCCACCCACTGGCAACGCCTCCTCCCCCCCCCCACTCCTCCCCACCACCCCGCACCGCTGCGTCCCTCCTAACCGCCCACCAAAACCCCCCAGCCAAACACCCCAACACCCCCCACCACACCACCCCCCCCCAAACCCCCCCACAACCCCCCCACCCCACCCCAACCTCCCCAACCCCCCACCCCCCCACCAACACCCCCACAAAAAACCCACCACCCACCCACCCCCCAGTACCCCAAGGTACACCCCGCCACCCACCACCCCCCCCCCCCCACGCCCCCCCCCCCACCCCCCGCCCCGCCCTGCAGCGCCCCAACCCCCCCCCCCCTCGCAACCAAACGTGCCCACCCCACCAACCACCAATGCCCCACCCCCCCCCACCCCCCACCCCCCCACCCCACCCACCACACCCCCACCCCCCCCCCCCCCCCCCCCCCTCCCACCACACACACCCTCAACCCTCCCCACCCTCGCCACAACCACCCCCCACCTCCACCCCCCCCACCCCCCCCCCTCCCCCCCACCCCCCCCCACCCCCCCCCCGTCCCCCCCCCCCACACACACCCCCCCCCCCCACTGCCTCGCCCTCCCCGCCGCCCCCACCCTCCACACCCCCACCTCACCCCCCAAATGCCAGCGTGCACCCCACCATGCATCCCCTCTACCCCCCCGCAGCACAACCAACCACCCCCCCCCGCCGACCCCCCGCGAACACAAACCCCCCACAACCCCCACCACAAAAACCCCAAACACCCACCCCCCCCAAAACCACCAACAACACCACACCCCCTACCAACCACAAACCCCACTCACCACACCACCAAACCAACAACCAAACACAAACAACACACCAACCCCCCCCCCCACTCGCAACACACACCGCCACCAACCAAAACAACACACCCCACTGCCCAAACCCCAACACACATGACAACAAAACACACCAAAACACAACCGCAACAAAACACCCAAAAAACCCACAACCCACCCCCCCCAACCACCACCCCCCAAACCCCGCTCACACTCAAAACGCCAAAACAACAAACACAAAAAACCAAACACAACCTCACACCCATGCAACACACAAAAACACAAACCACACTGTGAAACAAACTCAACCCCCCACCCACAACAACCAAAAACCACCACAACACACCCCACCCACAGCCCAAACAACACAAATCACCCCCTCACCGCACGTCCAACACCCCCAAACCACCGCACCACACCAACAACACCAACTCCCCCCACCACCAACCACCCTTCGACCAACAAACACACACAACCAACACCCCACCCCACCCCCACCCAACAACAAAACCAAAAACCCCACAAAAAAACCAAACAACACCTGTAAGCCACAAAACACCCCACCCACCACGTGACCCAAACCCCCCAACACCGCCAAACGCCTCCTCCAAACTCCCCCCCCCCCCCCCCCCCGCCGCCCACCCCCAGACACAAAAACACCCACAACAAACAAACAACACGGCGCAAACGCATTCACCACCGCCTCCCCAAACAAAAAACGACCTACATTAACACAACACCCCACCAACCCACAACAACCCCTAAACAACCAAAACAGTAAACGAAACAACCACACCAGAACCCACCCCCCCCCCGCCCCCCCCCGCCCCCCCCCCCCCCCCCCCACCCCACCCCCCCCCCCCCCACCCCCCCCCCAACCCCCCCCGCCCCCCATCCCCCCACCACCCCCCCCCAAACCCCCCCCCCCCGCCCCCCCCCCCCGCACCCCCATACCCCCCCCCCACCCCCCCCCCCCCACCCACCCCCCCCCCAACGTAACACCCCCCCCCCCCCGTCCCCCCCGACTCGACCACCCCCCCCCCCCAACCCCGACCCCCCTACGCCCCCCCCACACACACCCCCCCCCAACCAACAGCACCCACCCCCCAACCCCCCCCAACCCCCACAGCTACACACCCCCCACCACCCCCCCCCACCACCCCCCGCCCCCCCCCGCCCCCCACCACGACAACCCCACACCACAACCCTCCCCCCCCACACCCCCCCCCCCCCCCCCCCACACCCCACCCTCCACCCCCCCCCCCTCCCACAACCCCACACACCAAAGCACTCACCACGCTCCACAACATCCCCCTACAAACACCCTACCACCCACAAACAAACCAAAACCCCGACTTTTACACCAAACACAAAACAACAACAAAACAACAACCAAACAACACCCCTAACCCCTCCTCCGTACAAATATAGTACCAAATCATACATATCCCACCACCATCTCAACACACCCCATACACCTACAAAACACACCCCCAACGTACTTAGTAATCCCAACTTCAACCCACCTTCCCTCGAAACATATCACGGACGAATCAGCTCGAGATTGAGCCCGGACACGCCACCCACACATAATTATCACTACACCACATTCCCACTCCATCTCTCAGGTATCTACCGCAAAATCACAGCGTCCCCCCCAAGTAAGGCCCCCCAACCCCCGATACCCCAATCCACCCCACACCTACTACCCTGATCAGGATACTCCTAAATACTCCTAGCGGACCTATCTCCCACCCGTGCCCCTCCACGGGCATACCCCGTGGGCCACCCCCCGCCCCCCCCTAACCTCCACCACCCCCCTCCCGGGGCCCCCCCGTCCCACGCGCCCCCCCCCACAAACAACCCCCAAACCACCCCACCTACGTCCGAAGTCCCCCCCCCGCCGCCCCCGTCATAGCCTCCCACCACCCACCCGCCCCCCTCGCAGGCCGCCCCCCACACCCCCCCCCCTCACACCACCAACCCACCTACCCCCCCAGACTCACTCTACCTCCTCCAGAATCACCTCCACCAACTCACCAACCCTCCCACCCACAAAGGACACGCACTACCTACCTCCAACATCCCTAACGCCACCACGTAACATCCCCCCTCACCCACCACCCGCCCGGCCCAATATCCGTCAAACTTCCCAGCTGCCAAGTCCCAGCTCCCACCCCGTCCCCCCCCCCCAACCCCAAAAACACGACACACCAAAATCTCCCGTCCCCACCCACACCACACCCCGTCCTAACCCCCCGCGTCCTGACCCCACCCCGCCCACCTCCGAGATTCCTCCCCCCCCAGTCCCTCGCACTCCGGTCCCGCCGGTCACCCCACCCACACCCGCTCCCCACTTCCACCACACCCCCCCCCGCGTTTATCAGTCCTCACGCGCCCCGGGTGCTGGCGCAACGTCCTCCCTCTAAGGCTCCCCCCCCCCCGCTACCACACTATGGCCCACACCACTCTTCCCCGAGCCAGCACAACACCCCACCTCCCAAACCACCCCTCAGTGCCGTCCAGCCCGCACTTACCCACCCCCCCACAGGCAGAGCAAAAGCCCTGAAAGACCGCCAAGAAGCAATGGCCTGGTCCCATCAACAATAGCGCACAAGGACAATCCTTCGACATGATTCATGTATTCTACAAATTTATTATTTAACTCACACACCATCCCCTATAGACGCAACTACGTTCTCTCTCTTCCGCTCCCAAAACAACACACCAAACATAGCAACTGATCGTCCCTACCCCCTAACAATATGGTTTATCATCAAGTGATTGAAGTATAGCTTCACAAGTGACATTCAGAAGAAACGTTACTCATCTCATAAATATTAAACTGTTGAGAATATTTATAGTCCACACCAAGAAGAAGCAAACAACCACGGGACTCAAACAGCTTGCGATCCCAAGGCATCCTCTTATCCACGGTTACAGGGAGTTGTATCTTTGTTATAATCGGATGTTCATTCAAAATATCTAGTATGAAGTGCAAAGGCCCTTTCTCATTATCGAGCCAATGAATGGCATTGTTCCAATTTATCCCCCACTGAAAATATATACGGCTTATGTTGGGAATCCTGCAAACACTCCAACTTCCTGTTTTGGAAGAGTAAATCTCTATTTTGTCGAAACCATCTAGAATTCCAATAACGTTGTAGTGAGGTGACTTTCTGGGATCAAAAGCTATCTTTATAATAGGTTTAACCCTAGTCAAACTTGGATCATGGCGTTTTGGAAGCATCTTAAATAGATTGACAGATGGGTTGAATATGCAATACATATCTCTTATAATCATATTATATCTTGGTTAACACCTTCACAAAGAAGCAAACCATTGCAAGACTCCAAAATATTAAATCTAATTTGAGAATTCAGGGGAAAGATGAATTTGAATGGCATCGGATATATTCTGGACAGAATTCTAGAATCCAACGACACAAAATCATACAGAGATGGAGATTCAAGTCTTTGGATAAAGAGACCGGTAGGAGGATCGAGATTAGGGTTTGTGGTCCTACGAAGAGTGGGGTTAATGTTCCTGATGAGAGATAACCAATGTTTGGATACAGATTTGAAGAGAATAAGTGAGAGTATTGGTAATCGGAGTAGGATTTCAATCAGAAGGTCGTCATGAGACACAACTGTATGTACGGATGAAGGGAGTTCGTTGTCAGTGAAGAGGTTTCTGGAACTTATGCCAGCATCACCGGTAGCCACCTCCGAGCCCAGTGAAAGTTTGGAAGAAGACCCTGGAATGGTTTCCATGATAAGAGGCGAAACCTGTAAAAATCAGAATTGTGTTATTAACAAATTAAGCAAGCTTTTAGCAAAACCCTTAAAATTTTACAACTAAACAAATTCCTTCCTTTTTCCAGTTCTTTTTGAAACTTTTAAAAAAAATGCCCATTTCTCACCAACTAAACGCAAATTACTGTAATAGTTATAGAGTTTAAACAAAAACAATAATTAGCAGCTGAATTGGGTAGTAGATCTTTTTGATTGGGGTTAAAGACTATTTTCTTCACAAATTTTTATAAAATAACAAATAAAAAAACAAATAGCAGGAAATAAAGATTAAATAAAAGAAGAGCAACTTACTTACTAAAGATCAAAGGATCGTTGAATGAATTGTAGGTGGAAATGGTCACAGGGGTGTCAGCATTTTGAATCAATATGTATTACTGTATTTCTTTTATTTTATATTTTGATGTTGCAAGATACTGCTAGGGCTTTTTTATTTAGGTAGTAGATCTTTTGGAATATTGCATATGGGTCCTTGTTTAACTATACTTTAAGTAAACTGAAGAAATATACATCATGATACGCTTTTTTATAGGGAAGTTTGCAAAACCCTTACCCAAAATGACATTTATTGCTAAAACTAGAATACCAAATTATGTTTTTTTTAATGTTTGCTCTTTTTGCACACAACACACGTATTTCTCGCATATCTATCATTTTATTTAATATTCTATCACACCTCCAATGTCACATAATCGGCTATATCTCCTCGCACGCACCTCCATTCTTCCCGGAAATTTTATCGTCTTCATCTTCGTCTCATTCTGATCATGATGACACTCGACTCGTCTGCATAATGGATTTCGATCGAACCATGTCGAAGATGTTGCGATCTGGTTGCGAAGTGAGGGTCACATGATAAAGATACGCGACCTCATTCGCATCCAACGGTTCCTTACTTTGACATCATGCGAAGCGATTTTGAATTTTCAATATAACGCAGTGGACCCCGGGATATGACAATGTTGGGCTTCCATTCCCCGTAAAAACATCTAATGAAAATTTAAATAAAGTATTTATGCTTTTTGTTCTTATAAATACGTGTCTATTTTCTCAAAAACACTACAACAAATTCCGGTTCTAACGACCACACATGTGGTCGCTAGAGGTTGACTTTTGTGGTTGTTAGAGCTTCTAATGACCACATGTAGTCGTAAGAAAGGAAGTCGTCAAAGGTCAGTCGTTAGAAGTTCTAGTGACCACATTTTCATACTTCTAACGACCACTCCGTTGACTTGACTTTGACTTTTTGACCATCGTCTATATTTCCTAACGAGTCTATACCGACCACATGTGGTTACAATAGTTTGGCTTAAACGACTACTTGCACCGACCACATGTGGTCACTATAGACTTGAATTTAGGTGTCGGAACAGGCACCTGTAGAGACCACATGTGGTTACAATAGTTTGGCTTAAACGACTACATGTACCGACCACATGTGGTCACTATAGACTTGAAATTTAGGTGTCAGAACATGCACCTGTAGAGACCACATGTGGTCGCTAGAGGTTCCTGACCCGGGTTTGGGCACAGCCTGCACACGACCACATTCCCAGGTCATTTCGACCCATTTCCGCACCTAAATTTCTAGAATTTTAACGCAAACCAATACAAACTGAAATATAACATAACATAAACATAAATCACATAAATAGTTCAAAAGCATTGTTCTAACGATTCAACGACATAGTTCAAAAGCATTGTTCAACGATTCAACAACAATAACCTAAAGATAACATAACAGAAATAGTTCAAAATCATAATATGTTCAAAAAACCAACCTAGCAGCTATATCCCACCCTACTCATCTCCGGGGGCAACACCATCTCCGGGGGCAACACTATCTCCAGGGGCAACATCATCTCCGCGGGCAACATCATCTCCAAGGGCAACATCATCTTTGAGGGGATCCCGAACAACATCCATGAATTGAGTTGGGTTGAGCAAAGTAGGCACGGAACCTGCATGTTGTTATTGACAAAGAGTTGGTAGATTTGGGCTATCTGATCTTGATTCGCCACAAAATACCTGGCCCACGCCTCTTGAGACATCATTGGCGGGTCGGAATGTGCAGAACATGAGGCCGAAGCAGATGCACTATTAGGCAACCTCCTACCCTGTCCCGGTTTAAAGCCCCTGCTCGATCATCTTGTTATGTAAGATTCAATAAACAAGTTAAGTAATTTCACAAAAAAAAGTAAAACGACTTAGTTGACCAATTTTAGCCCAAACGTGTACTAATAAGTAACTTTGTTATTTATATTACAAACGCTTCACCCGTTTTGACCCATTTCACCCGTTTTAGCCCAAACGTGTAGATGTTTGCGCTAAAAGGTGCAGTAACCATAAAGACCAAGGCCAGTGTGGTAAGTATCAATTTTAATAGGAAAAGGCTCACAAATTAGAAACATAGTCCTAGTACTAAGATAAGACTATTTAATGCTATTTATGTATTTTTTAAATAAAACGTTACAAACCAAATTTGTTTCTGCATTACAGATGTAAACACTATAACACTTCATTCATGTGTAAAACTATTGTAAATTTCAGTGATTACATCACAACAGATATACCATGTTTGACGTTATCACCTTGTTTAATATATTTAAAAAACCTTGCAGTTATATTGATTACATTAGATGCTTTGAAATATATCCATACAGTAACTTAGTAAAAGAAATATATCCATACAGTGACTTTGTCACCTTGTTTAGTATATATCTGGTATATGCTTAATAACACATACCATTTTCCATTTAAACCGGACTTAAATGACTAAAAACGTACCAAAAATACATTGTATGTGTATGTTTTCATTCATATTGTGCAGGAAACGGATATCCGACAAAAGGACGAAAAATCAAGCAAAAACGACAAAACCGAGCACGGAATGGAAGAGCGTGAAAAATACAAAGTCAACCGAAGTCAAAGTCAAAGTCAACCCCGTAAAGTCAACGGTCAAAGTCGAAGCCGAAACCGAAGAAATGTTAAATGGGCCCACCCGTACCCATCTAATGGGCCGGGTCAGCCCATTTAAACATTATATGAAAACCTTATAAGCCTTTTAGGCTTAAAAAGCCCAAAGTCCATTTTAAACACTACTAGGCCCAAATGATATAACAGCCTTTAGCCCAACAAACCCATTAACCAACTGCCGTTAAGTCCTTTAAGGACTAACGGTGTCATCCCACAAGGACCATGCGTGTAATATACTCATACACCCTCAAGGGCCAGTTTTGCCAAGTCCTCAAAATTTCAATACACCACAAGGACTTTCATTGCAACATCAACATACATATTGAGGGACCATTTCTGTCATTACCTCAAACACTTACCCTGCACACAGTTAAACTTCCTTTCCTGCCAAACTTCCCCATCACCATCCTTGTCACTCTCACCTCGTTTACTGTTCACTTCACTCCAAAAACATCACCATCCTAAACCCCACACTCACATAGCTAAATTGCCACCTTGGCATTCCCCTTGAACACCATTGGCTGATAAAAACGACAACAAGGATTGACGGCTTAGATCATATGACTTGGGCTCAAAGAAAAATAGAGGGCTTAGATTGATTTTGGGACTCTACTCACACAAGAAACACAAGTCATCAACCCACACACAGAAGAAACACACATGTGAAGGCTTGAAGACCTAGAAGTTTTAGTATAAATATAGGCTATTGTATTTCATTTTCCTTGGTCGAATTTTTGTTAAGTCCACATTATTGTATTAACAAAGTTTGTATCATTTTAATATTGCAATTTAAATTACTTGTCATTTAATTTTTCTGTCATTTAAATACTGTCTTTGTAATCCTTTTTTAAGTTAATGCAATTTTAAGTGTTTTCCTTTAAATACTTGTCATTTACATATCTTGTTTTTAAATACTGTTTGCTAAGCTCTTATACAAGCTTTTAAGTCATTAAAAGCTTTTATAAAAGTCTGTTTTCATTTCTGTCTAAAAAATCAAGAAATCACAAAAATTGTCAAAAGCAATGGAG
The DNA here is from genome assembly GCA_026074375.1 of Tanacetum coccineum. NCBI lineage: Eukaryota > Viridiplantae > Streptophyta > Magnoliopsida > Asterales > Asteraceae > Tanacetum > Tanacetum coccineum. The sequence goes on along the minus strand of BQNB010004066.1, from coordinate 28,037 downwards.
CAAGGTAAATTGTGGATGGCCTTGGTTTAGAGCTTCTTGGGAAGCATACATGTTCGTATAAGCTGATTTGAGAGCTTATATCATTGCCAAAAGCATTAGACCCTTGTAAGTTTTCATTTTTAAATTTTTGCTTATTTTACTGTTCATGTGCTTATTTCCTGCTTATTTATGCTTATTGTTGTTTATTATGTTGTTTTATGCTTACTAGTTCTTGTTTATTGCTTATATATCTTTTGTGAAAGTCTTTCTTTAAATCTGTCTTATTTGCCTTCAAACTGCCTATTCTTGATTTGCTTAATTTAGTGCTTATTTTTGTGTTATTTGTGCTTATTATTGATTAATATTTATTGGTTGTTATCTGTTTTCAAACCCTATTGCTTAAATCTTTGTAAAACAGCCTAAAAAGACTTTTTCAAAATTAAAGGGGTGTTTAGGATAAGTGTCAAAATGGGTCAAAATTGGTGATCAATCCATTTGGGTTATTTGGTGAACTTTAACCAGCCTTTTTAAGGTGTTTTTAAGCTGTTTTTAAAGGCCTCAAAGTCTTAAAGCTAGTTTTTAAGGTTTTTCTATAAGTCTCTTTTAAACTGTGGTTCACAAAACAGTTTCTAAGTGCTTAATTGTTTAGCTTTCAAATCAAGTTTTTAAGTGTTGTTTTGTGTCCTTTTAGAGTGTCTAATGCAGTAGGTTTAGTGTTTTTTCTTTTATCTTTGTTTTATTCAAAATCTGTCAAGTTTTTGGTCAAGTGTCTTTAGTTTAAAAACAGCTTTTTCACTTTCAATTTTTAGTTACTTAAACTTGTTTTTAGCTTTTGAAAATTTGTGCACAAGCTCATTGGAGCTTAGTTTCCATCTATTTTAACTTGGTTTTTACTTTAAAGCTTATTTTCCTAGCTTATTTGTAGGCTGCAAAAATCTATTTTGTCTTTTCAAAAAAAAACCACTCAGCATGTACTGAGCCAACAAGCACATTTCACTAGCCTTTTTACTAGCTTATTTGTTTTCTAAACTTTGTTTCCCTTGCTGATTCTAGTAGGCCTTAAGCTAGGCTTTAAGCTCTTATAGCCCTCCAGTGCTTAAAAATAAGCCCAAAAAGTGTCCCTAGGCCAGTTGGTATGTAGTTTTAGCCCTTGTGCTTATTTGCTTTTTCTGCCTGTTCTAGCTTATTGTCCTTGCTTATCTTTGTTTGCATTTGCTTATTAGGTTTAGTGCCCCATCTGTTTTTGCTTATTTGTGTTTTTCATTTACTTATTTGCCTTAAAAATAGCCAACAGTTTAGCTCTTTTTAGGCTTAGTATAAAAAAGTTAAAACTGCTACTTTTTTAGTTGCTTTTTCTCAACTTATTTTTGAGTTATAAAAAATTTGTCTTTTTTAAGTTTGCTTAATTTTGTCTGTTTTATAAGTTTTAAAAAAATACTTTTTTTCCAAAAAGGGAGGCCTAAGGATTCGACCCCTAGACCTCCCTCTTCACACATACAAGTCCTACACAAACACACACTCACCAACGGCACCAGATAGGGCTATCTGTCCTAGTTCTCCCACACTTTGTTTTTATATACATTTTGCCCATTTTAAGCTATAAGCACGTTTGGCTTATTTCTGGCTTATTTTTAAGCCCTTTTTCAAACCTTTTATTTTTCCTGAATCCAGCACACTTTTAGCTACTTTTTTGTATTTTTTCAGAATTTTCCAAAATCATTTACTATTTTTAATCATTTTTTCTTTTCAAAACTGTTTTTAATTCATTAAAAATTATTAAAAAATCAAAAAAATATAATTTTTTTTAAAAATTTTCTTTTATCAAATAGGACTTAGGAAAAATAGATTTGCCTCCGTAGGGTTAAAATTTCAAAATTTCGTTTTTTAAAGAACGGGATTCGTATTCCGTTCTTGTTTTTAGGTTTAAATCATTTTTACCTTTCGTTTTTAGGTTTTCTTTAATCGTTTTTGCATTTCAATTGTAGAATTAGTAATCCAATCCAAAAATCTTTATCCATTCAATTCACGCGATCACGAACGTAATCCGATTTTCAATTCGCACCTCGTTGGGAGAACGACCCGGGTAGATTTTTGAGGGATTTTGTTTTTGATAGAAACGAATCTTTTAAAAGCCTCTCGGAATACTTACTTTAGCCTTATTATTTATATATTTATTATATATTTATATAATTAAAAGGTTGAATTTAAGCTACGATCAATATCATATAGTGAGCCATATCCATACAGTGAACAAGTAACAGCTCTTATATCTGATCTTTTTGTGTATTGCATCCATATATTTTGGAATAAGAAGCTGTTATATCACTGTCAAATTTTTATGTAGAAGGGTACTAATATAGTTTTTTAAAATATGTGTACTAATGATCTTTTGGGTTGCATACATTGGACAGCCTCCAAGGTGTTACAAATGCTAAATGAGTGTGTTCATGGTCTTTGAACCTGGCTTTTTTCCCTCATAATTTTGCATTGGCACCGTTTATGATATTTCAAGTGTTTTACAGTCGCGCCAAGTTCAACTATTGTACATTATATGTGCTTCTGGTTATGTTAATACGAGGAAACTCGTAAACTATGATATGTATTTAGAAAGCAAAACCACTGTACAGCTGAAATTATCATATTGTAAATGGAACCTTTTGCGACCTACTTTGGGTGTGTCAAATGTCAGAACTATGCTAGATTGTTTTAGGTATAATTCGGTAAGAGTAATACTTATAACTATATCCAAGTAAATGGCTGACAAGGATAAAAGTAAAAATGAGTAGATGTTCTGTGATATTAAGAAACACAGACAATAAGCCTAGACGGCTAGACCCATTTTATTAAAAGAAAAGATGTAAATTGCAGCTAAAGCGGTGCAGAACGTCGTAACCGTAGAGTTCAAAACAACCTTTATATCTTGAAGAATTCACAGTAGTTATGATGGCTGATCAACGTACTTGGCGGAATGCTCTGTTGCACCCACCGAGGGTTATGCGGGGAGGCAATCGTGGTCGCCACAATTTCTTGTTGAGCATTTCGAGCCTCAAGCATGTCTCATTAAATATGATGACTTCAGACCAATTCTTCGGACTTAGAAAGAAAATCCTCATGCATTAACATCTGTTGCTTCATCTAAATAACTTTCCACAATCAACTACAAATAAGGATGCGCCTATATTCAGCGCACTTAAGATCATTCTTTTTTCCTTTCTCTCTTGGGGGGGGGGGGGGGCAAAGCCATCGTTGGACTAGTGAATAAGAAACCCCTCGGTTTTCTAATCTCACTGGAGAGGATCCGTGTCCAAAATCATTACGAATTCTTTCCCCCTCAAGAAACGAAAAACCTTCGAAAATGAAACTTTCTAGCATTTCAACAAAAGTTTGATGGAGTTTTTCATGAGGCATGGGACGATACAAATGATCTCCTTCGTGATCTGTCATCATCTTGGTTTTCACAGAATTGCAACCATCTTGTAATTTTTCTACTCAATGCCTTGAAACCGGCACGTCCAAGATTCTTTGAAATTCTTCTACTTTATGGTGTTGTCTAGCATTGGACCGATTTTCAAGAGTTATTATTATCCATGTTAACATCATTGTCAAACTTTAAAACCTTTTATTCGCTTCTGCATATTGTCTTTGAACCTATGTAAAACTTTAACTATTTTATTTAATGCAACGATGTTGGATTTCTAAACGTACCCTTAAAGGTCGTTCTTGTATTTTGTGTGATGTATATTATGACGTCACACCCTCGGACACGTGATTCCGTCCAGGCCCCGTTTGGGGGTGTGACAGATTGGTATTTATAGCCAAGGTTATAGAAAACTAGGTAGTATATTTAGGTCTGGTCTATAACCAATATGTGATCCTATGTGTCTACTTACTTACATATACAATTACTATCGATAAGTATACGGGTATTAATTATAATACACTTCCATAATTATAATACGTTGTAATTTTGCCATGACTATACCTTACATCTATATTTTTCCTGCATTGCACGCATTGGCATGGTTTGATATAAAGGGGATTTATATAAACTCTTGCTTGTGCAGGTTATGGCAGCTCCGGTTATTTCTATTTCTTCGGACATATCAGTCGAGAGTCTGGGATCCTCTTTTCAGCGAGTTATCCTTATCGGTTCTATTTTTGTTGAGGTTTTGGTTACACCAGAGGTGGGGGTGGCTGCAGTTGCCTCACCTGTCGAGGTGCTTGAGCTTGATACTCATTGATATGTGAGAAATCACATATCTTTATTATACCAAAAATAGTCCTAAAATGAACAAATTGTGCAAATTATGCTTGTATATTGCTTGTTTTGTCATTTGTGTTGAGTAGGTACGGATATTACAAAAATCACAAGAAAACGGTCAAAACCGGACAAACACGGACACAGGAATGGAAAGAGTGCACAAGAGCTAGAATTTTCTAGCAAAAGGTCATCAAAAGTCAACCCTTGGTCAACTCACAAAATGCCAAAACCTTCAAAATACCCAAATGAGCCTTAATGTTAAACCAAATTCATCAAAAGCCCTAAAAACCCTAACACCGTTAGTCCTCTTTTATAAAGAAACTAACGGTCGTTAAACCTTTTTATTATTATAACAAAACCAAAACACCCGGTCCAATCCTTTATTATAAAACCCGGGCCCAAGTCAACCAAAGTTATAAAAAGGAAAAGAAAAGAAGCGGGAAAAACATTTTTTACTGTTCACCCGTCTTCCCCACTTTTACCCTGCCTAAAGTACTCGATTAAAATTCAATTAACCAATCATCCAACGTAGCTAAGAAGATTCTAAGTACAAAGTTCCATGTCAAAAAGGGAAGACGTCACAAAAGCTCCTGATTGGTCAAGATGTCAAGGGGAATGACACGTTGGTTTTAAACAAACACACAAGGAATGGATTTTTACACTAAAACTAAGCCTAAAGAAGCACAACAGCCTCTGACACACGGATTGCCATACTGGCAATCCGTGTGATCACATTTTGATCTAACGGACAAGATTGGGCAGCTAATGATTGGAAGCAAAGAAGGGACAGGATCATTTGGAGCGTCTAACAGACTTGAAGACCTAGAATCTTCCTTCTCCTGCTATAAATACAAGCATCCTCTCACTCACAAAGGGCATCTTTTTAGTAGTAGTTTTTAGTAGCTTAGTGTAGCTTTTAAATTTAGCAAATGTAATTTTCAATTTAATGTTTTCAGTCATTGTAATCTCATTTTCAAGTTGTAATCAGTTTTTCTATTAATAAAAGTTAAGTTTACTCATAACTCAATTATCTTTTATTTACTTTTATGCAAAATGTTTAAATAAGCTCTCTTTTGTTCACTTAAGCTTAATAAGCTCTTAAATCTACTCATAAGCTAGTTGTTTACTCAGTAAAGCCATCAAAGCTTTACTGAGCTTTACTCAAACAAATTCACCCCCTAAATTTACCTAAGCTTTGGATAAGGATGATAAGCCAATTGTGGATGGGCTTATGGACTTACTGGCTTGTTTATAACAAGCCAGAGCTTGTTGATTAGCTCTTAGAGCCTTATTATCCCTGTTTTGTGCAAAGGGATTAAGGTACATTTCATTTCTCTCTTTTAAGCTTACTTTATATGCTTATTGTTTGTCTGCTTATTCTACTGCTTAATATTAGCTTATTACTGATGTTATTAGCTTAATGTTGCTTATCACTATTGTTTAATGCTTATTGTACTTAGTTTGTAGTTTAAATTTCATTTTAATAGCTTTTGATATAAAACAGTAATCAGTGAAAAACCAAAAATATTAGCATAGTTGAGTAGCTTATTATTCTGGCTTATTTGTTTATTGAAAGTTGTTCATTAGGTCTGTTTATAGCTTATCATTGTCTGGTATTTGCAATTTGTACCTTAATTCTCAAATTCATAAGCTAAAAATGAGTTTAATCATTTTAAAGGGGTGTTTGGCACAAGACAGCACTAACTTGAGTTAGTGCTGTCAAAGGCAATTTGACCTTTTAAATTGATTTTGGATTTCATTTTGAGGTTTATGAAGTTAGGAATTAAGGCTTTTGTAGGATTAAAATAGGTTTAATCAAGTTAGTATGTAAGTTGTATGAATCTGTGGTAAATAGCTCAAATCCACAAGTCTCTTAGCTCAAACTTGTTCTAGCTGATTTTATTGGTCATTTTGTATTTGTTTTGGTGTTTTATTAGTGTAGAATTCAAGTTCCTGAGCCTGCATCATTTAGTCTTAAGTTTTGGTTATAAACTGTCAAATGCATCAGCATCAATTTTTGTCTAAAAGCCATTTTCAAGCTGAAAAATCAGCAGGTAAAAGTAGGTCTTAAGTTTTCAAATTAAGTAAACTAGTAGATTGTAGGCTAGATTACATTTGTTTATGCTTATTTTGTAAAAATTAGACTGTTAGCTTATCTGTTTTTAAGTGTAAAACCAGTACTTTGTCATTTTTCATTAAACTTTGAAAAACAAAAAATAGAGTAGATAGCTTTTTCAACCAGCTTTTTCTTTAATCATTTGCATTTCAAAATACTTTTCAAGTGATGTTTTCAGTAGTCTTTAAGCCTAGGTTTAAGAAGGTATAGGGCTTATTATCACAAGGATCCATTTGGTTACTCAAATTTAAGCTCAAAAGGTGCTATACTGTCTGTTTGGTTTCCAGTTTAGTATAAAAAGCTTAATTTGCTTATTTCAGCTTGTGGCCTTTTCTCTTGCTTATTTCCTGTTTAAACTAGCTTATTAGGTTAGAAGTTAGTTGATAATGGCTTATTTGATTGTGTTTCTAGCTTATCTTAGTTTTTAGCTTATTAAGTTTTGTAAAAAGTAAAAAAAGTAGTCAAGTGCTTTCTGTCTGTTTTAAGCTAATTAAATGGCTTATTGATTAGCTTTTAGAAAAGTTGTTTCACAAAAATAGCTTATTATAATCTATTTTACAACTGTTTACTTTCTTAAGTTTTTTGCAAAAAAAAAGGGGGAACGGGAAAAATAAGGAAGTCGGGGGGTGAGGCAAGATCGACCCCCGACATAACCTGTAGCCTACAACTCTTTTTATAAACCTCACAACACACACCCTCACCAACGTGCCCTGGGGACTTTTTCGTTTAAACTTTGCAACATTAATCTCTTATATACGTTTTGCACTATTTAGCTTATTAAGCGTTTTTAGCTTATTTGGCAGCTTATTTGATAAGTTGTGATACCGATCTTATGTTTCTTAGATTCTACATTGTTCAAGCTACTTTTCATGATTAATTTTTTTAGATTTTTTATAAATAGTTTAGTATTTTTAAACATTTAATTTTATTATATCAGTTTTTATCATAAAAATAATATAAAAAAGTCAAAAAAATATAATTCTTTTTTAGAAAATTTTCTTTTAACATTTAGAACCTAGGAAAAATAGATTTGCTTTCGTAGGGTTAAAATTGCAAAATTTTCGATTTTTTTTAAAGAACGGGATTGAATCCCGTTTCATATTTTTAGTGATTTTTAGCTTAAAACTCTTTCGTTTTTTGTTAGTTTCTTTGTCCTAGTTTTTTAGTCAATTAAAACTTATAAAAACCAAAAAGATCGTTGTAGGACTTAACTTTGTTAATTTGGGGTTTTTAGGTCCCGTTTAGGATTCCCGAATTGCATTTTTAGTTAAAATTTACTTTCCCGTATTGATTTCTCGTAGTTAGGTTTAATTGTCTCTTTATTTGTTCCCTATTAGGATTGTAGAAAACAAATCATTTTTGAACTAATTCAAGTCATTATCCAAATAACAAAAAAGGTCTCAATTTCATAAATCTTTGGGGAGAAAACGACCCAGGTAATTCACTTACCGAGAATTCTTATGTGTGGTCATTTTTGTAAGATTCTTTCCTACTACCTTCTGTCTCAAGGGTAGTTTGGGAATTTTTCTTTACTTTGGCTATTATACGTTTATCCAACATAGTCGAACCGAGCTTCGTACATCGTATGCACAATGCGGAAGGATCACATTCCGAGCTTCGTACTATCGTTGCCAAATAATTCAAACGTAACCATTCTGAGACGTCGAAATAAAGGACGTGCTCCCAAACTTAGTCGAACCCGAGCTTCGTTACTATCGTTCTGAACCAATGGCGGAACGTACATGGAAGACTACTACAATGCCCCACCCCCCCAAACGGACGGGTACGGATGAAAGAAGGCTATCGTTTTATAGAAATTAATGCGGATCATTTTGAGATTAAAACGAATTTGTTACAATTGGTTCAAGCGAACCCGTTTCACGGTTTAGAGAACGAAAATCCTCATGCTCATATTAATAGTTTCAAAAGGATTACCTCGACTCTACGATTTAGGAATGTGCCAAACGATGTGATTAAGCTAATGATGTTCCCATATTCACTCGAGGGGGCTGCTAAAATTGGTAGAGAACAGATCACTCCTTATTCAATCTTGACTTGGGAGGATCTCGTTACCAAATTCGTGAATCAATTTTTCCCCTTGCTCAAAGGACATCCCACTTAATGAACAAAATCTCTTAATTTACCCAAAAGTCGATGAGGATGTCTTTTTGTGTAGCGTAGGAACGATTTAAGGAAATGCTTAGAGCTTGTCCTCACCATGGATTTACGGAGTTAACTCAAGTTGATACCTTTTATAATGGTTTAAACGACAATGATCAAGACTCCTTAAATGCCGCGGCGGGTGGAAATCTTTTGAGTAAGACGACTAGAGAAGCTTTGAATATAATTGAAAACAAATCAAAAGTGCGTTATTCACGAAACAAACCAAATGCTTCTAGGATGAATACGACTTCTAGGGAAAGTGTTAGTAAGACGGATGAGAGAATTGATAAGCTTGCGGATCAACTTTCGACCTTAGTCGAGATTGTTTCTAAGAAAGTTGTCACTCCCGCTCCGGTTAAAGCGGTTGAGGAACTTGTGTTACTTGTGGTGGTGCCCATTCTGGTATAATTGTCCGACTACCGATAACAATCAAGCTAGTGCTTGTGCGACTACGGGTACTTACAATCAAGTTGCCCCTCCGAACCGAGTTAGTAATCAAATGGCACCACCTGGTTTTGCTCTGGTATAAAACAATGGTCAAAATAGGTTTAATCAAAATCAAGTTCAAGGGAATAATTTTAATCGGGGAAATAATTTTCATGGTAATCAAGGTTTTCAAGCTCAAAATAATCATGTTCACGAATTTTCAAAACCCCCCCCCTAAATAAGGATTTTAAAACCACACATTTTTAATCTCAGGTCCTAATAATCAAGTTCAACAGAGTTTTCATTTGATTTTTCGTGGTTACAAGAAAAATAACGTTCAAATGATGAGAAAACATGCAAAATCAAAAATCCAACTCGGTTGAAGGAGATCTTAAGAATGAAATTCAAAACACGATAAAATCTCAACAAGCCATCATGATGAATCAACAAACTACCTTTCAAAATAATTTGCAAAACATGATAGGTGGATTGTTTCAAAACCAAGCCTCAACTTCGGGTACTCTCGAGAGTAAGACATTCAAACCGAAGGGTGAGATGAAAGCAATCAACTATCGAGTGGTCTTGCTTATGAGGGACCTCGGAAATTCCTACTAAATCCTTCTCCTAAAAAGGTATAGTAGATCGAGAAACCGAGGAGACAACGGATAAGGAGCAATCTAATTTCCAAGGAAGTACCGCTCAAATCCAACCTCCGGTTACCCCCATTTCTTTTCGGAACCCGATGTTCCAAAGACTTTGCCTAAAACCACTCCCATTTCGGAACCCGATGTTCCGAAGAGTTTTACCTAAGCCCGATTTATTTCCCATATCTTTCTTGACTTAACCCAAGAATGTCTCCGTGACAAAAGCTTTGATTCAATGGAGAAGGATCTTCTAAATCATTCAAGATTTGCCGCTTCGAATATGTTTCGCGGTATGCTTTACTTTGATGGCTAATATTTGCTCATACGATTAGGAATTTTGCTTTTTTAACTGAAGATTAAGGAAATGTTGCTTGAGTTAGCTATTAAGATACCGTTGAACGTGTATTTATCGGCGATGCTCCTCTAAGAGCTTCCTGAAAAGCTTGGAGATCACGGCAATGTTTCTTATTCCATTGTGATGTTTCCCTGGAATGTGTTGTATGTCACGCCTTGGCCGATCTTGGCGCGAGCATAAATCTTATGCCCCATTCTATTTGGAAAAAATCTTTCTTTACCTGAACTTACACCAACTCGGATAACTTTAGAGCTAGCAGATCAATCAATTACTCATCTTAAAGGAGTCGCTGAAGACGTTTTTGTCAAAGTTGGGAGTTTTCACTTTCCTACCGATTTTGTTGTTGTTGATTTTGAAGCCGATCCTCGAGTACCTCTCATTTTAGGAAGATCCTTTTTGAGGACCGGTCGAGCTTTAATTGATGTGTATGAAGAGAGCTTTTTTTTTAAGGGCGACATGAACAAATAATTTTATCTTGTCAATGGCACGACAAAACTAGCCTCAAAAGCATGTATTCGAGTCAAATTAATGGTTAATACCACCTGCCAAGGATAGTTTTAAAGAAGATTCCAACCAACGAAACCCGCTTATAGTTTTGTTGCCTCCATCAGAAGATGACAATGATGAAAAGGAAAAGCAGGAAGTAAAGAATCTCGCAGAGTGGACAGCTAAACGCCAAGACTGTATCACACCTTGTTGATGAATTTAAAGTATTTGCTAAGGGTGCGAGCATTTTTTCATTCAAACAAAACACCTTAAGTTTCTTCGGTTTTTGCAATCACATCCACTTTACCGTCTATTAAACCCAAGGATCCTCTCATAATAGGGGACGACCACCTTAGTACTTTTAGTTGATGCAGGAAATTGTCCCCAATCCCAGGAGCCTGAGGATAATCAGGAGTGATAGTAATAATGTTTTTACCTTCGTGTGATGATTTCTCTTCCATCAACGTTCCACGTGATGATTCCGTGACTTTCGCTAACCCTCTTTTCGAATTTGATGTCAATTTCAACTCTAGTGACATAAACCCTCTTTTTGATGAAGTGTTAGAGAACATCGAGTGCAAGGATTCTTATGATTCCAACCTTGATGAGTCGACTTTCCTAGTCACACCTCTTTCTGATTCTAATAAGGATGAGTGTCTCGCTCCAGGAGACGACATTGAGATTCTACTTCACCATGATCCGTCTACTCCTATGAAAAGCGTTGCTTCCATTCTCGAGGGATTCATCGATGATCCACCTTTCGAAGAGAATGATGATTTATTTGATTTGGAATGTAAAACGAATGACTGGAAAAGAATTTTGTACGATGCTCCAATTAATAAAGCTGGGTGTTTCGACCCAGGAGGCGACAATGATGAGATCGATGCTTTTCTAGCTATCGAAGTTCCTACGTATATTGAGGAAGGTTATTATGACTCAGAGGGAGACGTATTATATCTTGAGAGTTTGCTTAGTGATGATAACACCCATAATCTCTCTTTCGATGTATTTTTCGATCATGAACCACAACACATTAAGAATGAATCAGACCATGATACTTTGATAACTTTTTCTCCCAAGAATGATCCTCTTCACCATGAGTTCGCTGGTGGAGTCATCACGATTCCTCCAATAATTGTTAGAAAGCACGAGGATTATATCAGTCGAATGTCGTTACTATGCGGAAATTCATCTTCCCGGTAGCCGGAAAATTTTCATACAATCATCGAGTCTCTTCCCACATCTACTACCCTCGTCGAGGATAGTGACTCTAATAGGGAAGAGATCGATATATTTTCCAGACCTGATGATTCGATACCACCAGGTATTGAAAGTGATTTTGACTCGGAAGAGGATATTATTGACAACTTGCTTAACGATGATCCTATTCCCGAATATGAGCGTTTAACCTTCGACATGGAACCCGATGTGCCCGTGATAAACAATGTTTATGAGCTTAATGAAGACGAATGTTTTGACCCATGGGGAGGTGAGATTAATGTTGAAGTTGACGATTCCTTCACATTTGTCATTCGGACTTTTCTCCCGTATCTCACTTACCCTGAGTTTCTCCTTTACTTTCCTCCACCGAGAATGAGGACACCATTTTTGACCCCGGCATCTTCGCTTTTCATTTTTCTTCTCAAGAGCCGGTAGTAGTTAAATGTTTCATGGAATTTTGCTCATCACTTTATCATCCACAAGGGACGAATGAATTGTGGGATGAGTCGAGTCTATGTGACTCGGTTACCAAAAACAAAGCGCTTCGTGGGAGGGCCACCCCTATGCTTATCCTTCTATCTTCTTTTTATTTCTATTCGGTGATGTGAGGAGGCTTGTATTTTTCTGATTTTTGTTGTTTGTACTTATTGATTGCTTTGCAAGGATTTAACCCAATTTTCTGATGACTCTCGTGGTTCGGTGGTTGTCCCAGTCCACTGGAAGGCTTCCTAGCCTTTGCTTGCCATTAGTTTGGCGGAAATCCGATATTCCTAAGATTATTATGTTACATTTTCTTGCTTGAGATTTTATGTTGTACTTTCTTCATGCCTAGATTATGCATTCGACTTTTTGAGTTTTAGTATGGGGTTTTGAGCCTTAGGCTAGGAAACATTGAGGACAATGTTTAATTTTAGTATGGGGTAGTATATCTTCGATATGATCTTACCTACTTTTGCTCGTTGTTCTCACGTACCCCGTTTTCCCTCGAACATTTTAAAATATTTAAAAATTTTTAAAATAAAAATAAGTGTTTGTCACAATTTTGACTTTCCCTACTAGGTAGGAATAGGAAGTAAATTTTGAACTTCGATGAGCGTGTTGAGCTCTAGCTTGTTCTTTAACTTTTAGGCTAAGCGTTCGCGGAAATTCGCGAAGAACGAAAAATAATAGAGTTAAGTATGAGTTGGATGCTAAACAAGGATTATTTGGAAATCTTAAGAGCTCATGTATGTAATTTGTGGCTTTTTCTCCCATAAGCTCCTAACCGGATTAATAATACGTGCTGTTTTTGGAGATTAAACTTAAATCAACAATTTTTATGTAGTATATAGCAAAAATTTTAGTCTTAGTTCAAACTTATACTTGAATTTTTCAAAAAGAAGTCTTCTCTATATAAAGTAAAAAAAATAAAAAATAATAATAATCAAAATATATAATAATAATAAAAGCTGTGGGCTGATAAAAGTTTACTACCTCTTGCCGGCTCACAACCGATGTGGTAGTCTTCTAAAGAAAGCACATAGTAAGAATAAAAAAATCCGAGACTGATAAAAGTTTGTTGCATCTTGCCGGCTCACAACCGATGTTGCAGCCTTCTAAAAGGTCGAGGGTTACTAATGCATATAATTTGTATGTCTAAGTTTTGATATTAATACATAGAGCTCTTTTTGTTAAAATCCAAATATGCTTTTTGAACTTCGACTATTTCATTTAGTTTCGAAATAATATGTATATACGGGAAAATGGAGAGTTTTTAAAACTAAGGTTGTGAAGTCCCGATACTAGTCTTTGTGGGGTGTCAAAAGCCTGGTCACTTAGCCGCAAGGTTGGGATGTGCCGAGACGAAAGTCGCTACATGGGATGATCTCGCCTTCAAATCATTAGTCATCGTATGGGATCGTGAAAACATAGAATTTGCAAAACGTTGTTCCATGGTTGAAATTCAAATAGCAATTTCACTAAGATATAATAATTGTCAGAAGTGAAAAGTTCACAAGTTGCAAATATGAATAGTGTTAGCATCTTAACTAAATTTGCGGTGATTCGTTTTAAGCTTGGTTTGGAGCATTGTGAAAAGTCTGGGTCGATGAATTTTATCCTTTTTGGCGGCATTCTCGGATCGAAAATGCATCTTGATTTATGATCCCTAACAGTTATGGAAATAAAAAATATTAGAAATATTCTAGGTAGTTTTATTAAAAATGAAAAGTTTTGAAAATAGGAAAATATGGGGGTGTTTTTAAAGCTTGTGATTTCTTTAATCTCACCACAAAAGTTCTTTGATACTTTCAAGATTTTGTTCTGGGGAAGTTCTCCCAAAATACCCTTAATATTAAATAACTTTCACCAAAAGTCCCTAAACCCTAACACCGTTATCTCCTTTTTATTAAAGAGATAACGGTCGTTATCCCTTTATAACAATACCCTTTTATCCCAAGCCCGAATCCATAAACCTGTGGCCCAATTCCTTTATACCCGAGCCCAAGTCAACAACCACACCCCTGGGTCAAACAATCTTATAAAAAGAAAAGAAAAGAAGGCGGGAAAGTTTGTTTTTACTATTCATCTATCGTCTTCATTTTTACCTGCATAAAAAACAAAGGGTAAATCCCAATTGACGTAGCCAAAAGAAGATTCCAAGTACTAAGCATCATGTCAGCAAAAGGAAACGTCACCAAAGCCTCTGATTGGTCAAGCTTACAAGGGAATGACACGCGGGATCCTAAAGAAACACACAAGGAATGAAAAATTACACTAAATCCTTTGTTAAAGAAGTACAAAGCCTCTGACACACGGATTGCCACGCTGGCAATCCGTGTGCACACTTATTGATCAAACGGCCTAGAATGAGGATCCAATGATTGCAAGAAATAGACGCATGAGATTAAGAGATCAAGAGGAGCGTTTAAGACCTGGAAGCTTCTTCTCAAGCCTATAAATAAAGGGGCACCCTCACTCACAAAGGGATCATCTTTTGAGTAGTAGTTTTTAGCAACTTAGTGTAGCTTTTTAAATTTAGCAAATGTAATTTTCAATTTAATGTTTTCAGTCATTGTAATCTCATTTTCAAGTTGTAATCAGTTTTTCTATTAATAAACGTTAAGTTTGCTCATAATTCAATTGTCTTTTATTTACTTTTATGCAAAATGTTTAAATAAGCTCTCTTTTGTTCACTTAAGCTCAATAAGCTCTTAAATATACTCATAAGCTAGTTGTTTACTCAGTAAAGCCATCAAAGCTTTACTGAGCTTTACTCAAACAAATTCACCCCCTAAATTTACCTAAGCTTTGAATAAGGATGATAAGCCAATTGTGGATGGACTTATGGACTTACTGGCTTGTTTATAACAAGCCAGAGCTTGTTGATTAGCTCTTAGAGCCTTATTATCTCTGTTTTGTGCAAAGGGATTAAGGTACATTTTATTTCTCTTTTAAGTTTACTTTATATGCTTATTGTTTGTCTACTTATTCTACTGCTTTCACTATTGTTTAATGCTTATTGAACTTAGTTTGTAGTTTAAATTTCATTTTAATAGCCTTTGATATAAAACAGTTATAAAAAACCAAAAATAATAGCATAATGAATTAGCTTATTGATTCTACTTATTTGAATGTTGAAATCTTTTCATTAGGTCTTATTTTAGCTTATTATAATAAAATAGCATTTATAAGCCTTGTTTGTGTAAAGGCATCTTGTGAGTTCATATTTCTCTCTTTTATAGCTTAATACTGCTCTCTAGTTTAAATTCTGCTTAAATTAGCTTAATACTTGCTTATTTCTGTTTAAATTTGCTTAGTAGTGCTTATTATACTTATTTCATGCTTATTCAGTTAGATTCAGGTTAGTATTAGATCTTAGTTTCTTAAATTATCATAAAATCAGTGAAAAACCAAAAGATTAGCATAAGTTGAGTAGCTTATTATTCTGGCTTATTTGTTTATTGAATGTTGTTCATTAGGTGGTTTAATAGCATTATCATTGTCTGGTTTTTGCTAATTTGTACCTTAATTCTCAATTCATAAAGCTAAAAATGAGTTTAATCATTTTAAAGGGGTGTTTGGCACAAGACAGCACTAACTTGAGTTAGTGTTGTCAAAGGCAATTTGACCTTTTAAATTGATTTTGGATTTCATTTTAAGGTTTATGAAGTTAGGAATTAAGGCTTTTGTAGGATTAAAATAGGTTTAATCAAGTTAGTATGTAAGTTGTATGAATCTGTGGTAAATAGCTCAAATCCACAAGTCTCTTAGCTCAAACTTGTTCTAGCTGATTTTATTGGTCATTTTGTATTTGTTTTGGTGTTTTATTAGTGTAGAATTCAAGTTCCTGAGCCTGCATCATTTAGTCTTAAGTTTTGGTTATAAACTGTCAAATGCATCAGCATCAATTTTTGTCTAAAAGCCATTTTCAAGCTGAAAAATCAGCAGGTAAAAGTAGGTCTTAAGTTTTCAAATTAAGTAAACTAGTAGATTGTAGGCTAGATTACATTTGTTTATGCTTATTTTGTAAAAATTAGACTGTTAGCTTATCTGTTTTTAAGTGTAAAACCAGTACTTTGTCATTTTTCATTAAACTTTGAAAAACAAAAAAATAGAGTAGATAGCTTTTTCAACCAGCTTTTTCTTTAATCATTTGCATTTCAAAATACTTTTCAAGTGATGTTTTCAGTAGTCTTTAAGCCTAGGTTTAAGAAGGTATAGGGCTTATTATCACAAGGATCCAATTGGTTACTCAAATTTAAGCTCAAAAGGTGTTATACTGTCTGTTTGGTTTCCAGTTTAGTATAAAAAGCTTAATTTGCTTATTTCAGCTTGTGGCCTTTTCTCTTGCTTATTTCCTGTTTAAACTAGCTTATTAGGTTAGAAGTTAGTTGATAACGGCTTATTTGATTGCGTTTCTAGCTTATCTTAGTTTTTAGCTTATTAAGTTTTGTAAAAAGTAAAAAAAAGTAGTCAAGTGCTTTATGTATGTTTTAAGATAATTAAATGGCTTATTGATTAGCGTTTAGAAAAGTTGTTTCACAAAAATGGCTTATTATATGCTATTTTACAACTTTGCTTTTTAAGTTTTTGCAAAAAAAGGGGAAACTAAGGAAGTCGGGGGGTGAGCAAGATTCGAACCCCCGACCTCAACCTAGCATCAACCCTTTTATAAACCTCACAACGCACACCCTCACCAACGTGCCCTGGGGACTTTTTCGTTTAAACTTTGCAATATTAATCTCTTATACACGTTTTTGAACTATTTAGCTTATTAAGTGTTTTTAGCTTATTTGGCAGGTTATTCGATAAGCTGTGTTTCCAAGCTTATTTTTCTTAGATTCTACACTATTCAAGCTACTTTTCATGATTTTTTCAGAATTTTTATAAATAGTTTAGTATTTTTAAACATTTAATTTCATTAAAATCGTTTTTAATTCATAAAAAATTATAAAAAAGTCAAAAAAATATAATTCTTTTTTAGAAAATTTTCTTTTAACATTTAGAACCTAGGAAAAATAGATTTGCTTTCGTAGGGTTAAAATTGCAAAATTTCGATTTTTAAAGAACGGGATTGAATCCCGTTCATATTTTTAGTGATTTTTAGCTTAAAACTCTTTCGTTTTTTGTCTAGTTTTCTTTGTCCTAGTTTTTTTAGTCAATTAAAACTTATAAAACCAAAAAAGATCATTGTAGGACTTAATTTTGTTGATTTAGGGTTTTTAGGTCCCGTTTAGGATTCCCGAATTGCATTTTTAGTTAAAATTTACTTTCCCGTATTGATTTCTCATAGTTAGGTTTAATTGTCTCTTTATTTGTTCCCTATTAGGATTTTAGAAAACAAATCATTTTTGAACCAATTCAAGTCATTGTCCAAATAACAAACAAGGTCTCAATTTCATAAATCTTTGGGAAAACGACCCGGTAATCACTTACCGGATTCTTACGTGTGGTATTTTTGTAAGATTCTTCCTACTACCTTTGTCCTCAAGGGTAGTTTTGGAATTTTCTTTACTTTGGATATTATACGTATATACTATTGACTAGATCAGATGTTAATATAAAAGTCATGCAAGCTCAAATTAACAACCCCCCCCCCCCCCCCACCCCCCCCCCCCCCCCCCCCCCCCCCCCAAAACTAAAAAAAAAATGTAAAAATGAGTTATGATCATGAAATGCAAACTTCAATTCAAGCTTCAATGTTAAATCAAAACAAACGAGCTTAAGAACATGATGGCTAGCTTTTTCCAAATGAACACCGCTTCTACTTCGGGTTCGGGATCTCTCCCTAGCAACACCGTTGCTAACCCGAAAGGTGAATTGAAAGCCATCACCACCCGAAGTGGTCTTGTTCTTGATAGACCTTCCATTCTATGGCCTCCTCCATTCATTATCCGGAGGAGGATGAACGTATAGAGGAGACTTTAACGGACCTGGAACATGGTGAGTTTACCATTAAGGTCCTACCCTCCTCTCGTCCAAAAATTATAAACCTCCTTCTTAAAGAAACTATGTGGTTCACCAAAGGGATCTGTCACCCTCATTTTTTTTATATCCCTTATCCATTTCAGAATGAACCAAGAGAAAAATGGAAAGAGAAGATGGAAGTACAAATTCAGTAAATTTTGGCACTGTTCAAACAACCTTCACGTCAATTTCTCTTTGCTGGATGCTTTGATTCTAATCCCGAAATACTAAAAGATGCTTAAAAGTCTCATTTCCAACAAAGAGAAACTTATAGAATTGGCAAATACACCCCTTAATGAAAATTTCTCAGCATTCATCCTAAAGAAGTTACCCGAAAAACTCGGAGACCTTGGGAAATTTCTCATTCCGTGTAGTTTTAGTGAGCTCAAGTACAAGGCCCTAGCTGATCTAGGTGCTAGCATAAACTTGATGCCACTCTCGGTGTGGAAAAGGTTAGGAAGTACACGAGTTATTTCACCCAAATGACTCTTTGATTCTTGATACAGGATTATTTGCACTCCGAAAGGAATTGCAAGAGATGTCTTTGTTCCGGTTGAAAATTCACATTCCCCGTTGATTTTGTCATTTTTGATTATGAGAGCGATCCGCGAGTCTCCCTCATCTTGGGAAGACCTTTCTTACGGACCTCTCGTGCTTTGATCGACGTTCACGGAGAAGAGATGATTCTCCGTGACGGCAATGAAAGATTAACCTTGAATATGAGACATGACACTTCAAGCTATTCAACCCAACCTCATCAAGAATCAATCAACATGATTAATGGACACATGTTTACATGGGAGATTCTTTAAAGATCTGTTTGCAACAAATCATCAAAGTGGCAATCCCACTTTTTCTTCTCATACCGATTTAACTTCACCGAAGTTATCGATCTCATAAGTGGCGAACTCCACGCTCGATTTGAAACGCGTGACCAAGTCTTCTTCTTCCCCCACACTTATTTCCTTTGAAGAAAGTGATTTAATTTGGGAAGAATTCAAAGCTTATCTCACAAGTAATTCATTTCCACCGGGAAATAGTAATCCTTTATCTCCTCTCCCTCCTTTTCATAATTCTTTAAGTGGCAATACCACTTCTTCTTCACCTAGCTCCGATTTTCTAGACTAGCGACCCTATTTTTTGAGGGTTGCCGATGAACTTGCTCTTATCACATTTCCACCAGAAAATGATGATCTTCCCTTTGTTGTCGAATCCGATCTTCGAGAATTAGAGTATTTGCTTACCCATAATCCTATCAAGGAAATGGATTATATTCTAGAAGATTCGGTTGATAAAACTTCTCCTGATGACAATCTTGTTGATACCATTTCTGAGATGTTCACCGATGAACATGATCTTGATTACTCATCCCCACCATTATGGGATGATTATGATGATGAACTTTTTGATCTTGAGACTGTTAATGATGATACTTATGATGATCCTTTTTACTCCAAGGAAAAGAAAATCAAAGAGTCTAAACTCTTTATTGATGAACTTGATCTTCCTGGATCAAGTGATTTCCTTCCTTCCCCCGAGTGTGGCTAGGTTTTCTATGAGGATTTTTCCGAGGTTGATACTTTGTCTTCGACCAACAATGAGGACAAGGTATTTAACCCGGGTATACTCATTCATGAGAACCATTTTGAAGTCACCAACTGTGCAACAATGGAAAAGAATGTAAAGAAGTTCATTCCTTCTCATAATGATCTCGGATCCGATCTTGATGTTTCTTCTCCTTCCGGAGATAGAAACAAGATTTACGATCCGTGGATATGCATTGAAGTTGAATCCACGAGATTTCTTGCTACTCATTCCCTCGTGATTGATACTTTACTTCCATTTTCATCCGAAAATAAAGACAAAGTTTTCAATCACGGTGTTCTTGCTTCAAAGGAGAAATCTCCACCTTTTTCATCACATCGGGGCTTTAAAGCTTCCAAGCTTTTTCATCAAAAAAGCCCGATGTTGATCTATGGAGAGGACATTCCTATCTTGGATGTCCCGTTTCTACATTTCTATCCTCCTTTACCTGCTCAAGTAAGGGGGATCGAGTCAGGCTCAAGACTCGGTTAACAAAAATAAGCGCTTCGTGGGTGGCAACCCATGCTTATCCTAATATAATATTAGTAGTAGTAATAAATAAGTGTTTTGTGATGTGAGGAGGCTCACCTCTTTCTTTCTCGTATGCTTGTGTTTTTGTTGTATGTTCAGGATTGTCCCGGATTTTTGAAGCCTCTCGTGCTCGTGGTTTTGTCCTACATTCACAAGAGCTTCACATCCTCAGCTTCGTTTTGGGAATCCAATATCCAAATCTTATCGACTAACACTCATCTTTAGCACACTTAATAAACGGCATTAGAGTGACGTAGAGACCCTTCTAAAAACATTAAGGACAATGTTTAGTTCTAGTAGGGGGGGTCTATCGATTTGATTGTGCCTGCAGACGTTGTTTTCACGTAATCTCGTTTTTTCCACCAAAATACCAAAAAAAAATGAAAAAATTTAAAATTTTTCAAAAACAAAATAAGTGTTTTGTCATAATTTTGACTTTCCTGCTGGGTAGAATAAGAATAAATTTTGACTCGATCGAGCGTGTTGAGCTCTAGCTTGTTCCTTAACTTTTAAACTAAGCGTTCGCGGATTTTTACGAAGAACGAAAAATGAGGTTATTTGGAAAATTCTTAAGTGCTATGTGTGTTAATTTGTGTGTTTTTTCTCTCATAAGCTCCCTAACCGGTTTAATAATACGTGTTTCTTTGAAAATTAGACTTAAATCGAAAATTAAACTTAATCGACAATTTTTGAGATGTAGTCAATAATATTTTTTGTCTTAGTTCAAATTTGTACTTAAATTTTCTAAAAAGAAGTCTTCTCTATATCATGGAATAAAGTAAAAAAAATGATGAATAAGGTAATAATATAATCTGTGGGCTGATAAAAGTTTGCTGCATCTTGCCGGCTCATAACCGATGTTGCAGCCTTCTAAAGAAAGCCCATAGTAAGAATAATAATCCGAGTCCGATAAAAGTTTGTTGCATCTTGCCGGCTCACAACCGATGTTGCAGCCTTCTAAAAGGCCGAGGGTTACGATTGCATCATGGTTATGTTAAGTGTAATATATGTGATTTAATAAATATAGGGAAAATCTCTTTTTCTTAAATTTAAAGATGCTTTTGAACTAAGACTATTTCATTTTAAGTTGTGGTTTTTCTAAACAAGCTATGTGTAAACGGGAGACCTAAGAGTTTTTGAAATCGAAGGTCCGTGAGTCCCGATACTAGTCTCTGTGGCGTGTCAAAAGCCTGGTCACTTAGCCGCAAGGTTGGGATGTGCCGAGACAAAAGTCGCTACATAGGATGATCTCGCCTTCAAACTCATTATTCTCAGGTGGGACGTGAAGCATAGTAATTTTGCAAAACGTTGATCTATGGTTGCAATTCAAAATGGCACATTCACCTAATATTTATAATAATTGTCGGGAGTGAAAAGTTCACAAGTTACAAATATGAGTAGTGTTAGCATTTTAACTTATATTTAACGGTGATTTTGTTTTAAGCTTGGTTTGGAATAAGTGAAAAGCCGGGAAGGATGAATTTATCCTTTTTGGTCATATCAAAGACTTAAAAGATTTAAGTCTTATAAAAAGCCCTAAACCTTTATCTCATGAACCGACCCAATCAACAAGCCCAAACCAAATACTTAACAGCACACAATAAGGCTGTTAAGTGATAACGCTGTTAAGTCCAAAGGTCTGTGGGTGTAAACAAAGGATATAACTTCAAGGACCAATGCTGCCAACTCTCTAAAACTTATATCACCACAAGGACTAAACGTGCAAACACACATAACACCTTGGAGGGCCATTTTTTCCATTTCTCCAAACTTATACCCTATAATAAAAAAACACTGTATATCTTCCTCATTTCCCGCCAAACCCTTTTGGCATTATTCATCCATCCTTCTCCCCTGCAACATACAAACAAAACCCATTACTTCCCCTCAACCCCACTTCACATGGGCCATTTGCCATAATGGCAATCCCCTAACACCCCATTCGTTCAAGGAAATAAGACAAAGATTGAAGGGTTAAGATCAATGAACGTGGGCACCACTCAAGATGAAGGGTTAAGATTGATTTGTAACTTACACCCGTAAAGTCAATGGTCAAAGTCGAAGCCAAAACCGAAGAAATGTTAAATGGGCCCACCCGCACCCATCTAATGGGCCGGGTCAGCCCATTTAAACATTATATGAAGACCTTATAAGCCTTTTAGGCTTAAAAAGCCCAAAGTCCATCTGCCATATACTAGGCCCAAATGATATAACAACCTTTAGCCCAACAAACCCATTAACCAACTGCCGTTAAGTCCTTTAAGGACTAACGGTGTCATCCCACAAGGACCATGCGTGTAATATACTCACACACCCTCAAGGGCCAGTTTTGCCAAGTCCTCAAAATTTCAATACACCACAAGGACTTTCATTGCAACATCAACATACATATTGAGGGACCATTTCTATCATTACCTCAAACACTTACCCTGCACACAGTTAAACTTCCTTTCCCGCCAAACTTCCCCATCACCATCCCTGTCACTTTCACCTCGTTTACTGTTCACTTCACTCCAAAAACATCACCATCCTAAACCCCACACTCACATAGCTAAATTGCCACCTTGGCAATCCCCTTGAACACCATTGGCTGATAAAAACGACAACAAGGATTGACGGCTTAGATCATATGACTTGGGCTCAAAGAAAAATAGAGGGCTTAGATTGATTTTGGGACTCTACTCACACAAGAAACACAAGTCCTCAACCCACACACAGAAGAAACACACATGTGAAGGCTTGAAGACCTAGAAGTTTTAGTATAAATATAGGCTATTGTATTTCATTTTCCTTGGTCGAATTTTTGTTAAGTCCACATTATTGTATTAACAAAGTTTGTACCATTTTAATATTGCAATTTAAATTACTTGTCATTTAATTTTTCTGTCATTTAAATACTGTCTTTGTAATCCTTTTTTAAGTTAATGCAATTTTAAGTGTTTTCCTTTAAATACTTGTCATTTACATATCTTGTTTTTAAATACTGTTTGCTAAGCTCTTATACAAGCTTTTAAGTCATTAAAAGCTTTTATAAAAGTCTGTTTTCATTTCTATTTAAAAAATCAAGAAATCACAAAAATTGTCAAAAGCAATGGAGCAAGGTAAATTATGGATGCCTTGGTTTAGAGCTTCTTGGGAAGCATACAGGTTCGTATAAATTTTTGCTTATTTTACTGTTCATATGCTTATTTCCTGCTTATTTATGCTTATTGTTGTTTATTATGTTGTTTTATGCTTACTAGTTCTTGTTTATTGCTTATATATCTTTTGTGAAAGTCTTTCTTTAAATCTGTCTTATTTGCCTTCAAACTGCCTATTCTTGATTTGCTTAATTTAGTGCTTATTTTTGTGTTATTTGTGCTTATTATTGATTAATATTTATTGGTTGTTATCTGTTTTCAAACCCTATTGCTTAAATCTTTGTAAAACAGCCTAAAAAAGACTTTTTCAAAATTAAAGGGGTGTTTGGGATAAGTGTCAAAATGGGTCAAAATTGGTGATCAATCCATTTGGGTCATTTGGTGAACTTTAACCAGCCTTTTTAAGGTGTTTTTAAGCTGTTTTTAAAGGCCTCAAAGTCTTAAAGCTATTTTTTAAGGTTTTTCTATAAGTCTCTTTTAAACTGTGGTTCACAAAACAGTTTCTAAGTGCTTAATTGTTTAGCTTTCAAATCAAGTTTTTAAGTGTTGTTTTGTGTCCTTTTAGAGTGTCTAATGCAGTAGGTTTAGTGTTTTTTCTTTTATCTTTGTTTTATTCAAAATCTGTCAAGTTTTTGGTCAAGTGTCTTTAGTTTAAAAACAGCTTTTTCACTTTCAATTTTTAGTTACTTAAACTTGTTTTTAGCTTTTGAAAATTTGTGCACAAGCTCATTGGAGCTCAGTTTCCATCTGTTTTAACTTGGTTTTTACTTTAAAGCTTATTTTCCTAGCTTATTTGTAGGCTGCAAAAATCTATTTTGTCTTTTCAAAAAAAACCACTCAGCATGTACTGAGCCAACAAGCACATTTCACTAGCCTTTTTACTAGCTTATTTGTTTTCCAAACTTTGTTTCCCTTGCTGATTCTAGTAGGCCTTAAGCTAGGCTTTAAGCTCTTATAGCCCTCCAAGCCATAAGAATCCTTATTGGTGCTTAAAAATAAGCCCAAAAAGTGTCCCTAGGCCAGTTGGTATGCAGTGTTAGCCCTTGTGCTTATTTGCTTTTTCTGCCTGTTCTAGCTTATTGTCCTTGCTTATCTTTGTTTGCATTTGCTTATTAGGTTTAGTGCCCCATCTGTTTTTGCTTATTTGTGTTTTTCATTTGCTTATTTGCCATAAAAATAGCCAATAGTTTAGCTCTTTTTAGGCTTAGTATAAAAAAGTTAAAACTGCTACTTTTTTAGTTGCTTTTTCTCAGCTTATTTTTGAGTTATAAAAAATTTGTCTTTTTTAAGTTTGCTTAATTTTGTCTGTTTTAAAAGTTTTAAAAAAAAGAAAAAAATTATTTTCCAAAAAGGGAGGCCTAAGGATTCGACCCCTAGACCTCCCTCTTCACACATACAAGTCCTACACAAACACACACTCACCAACGGCTCCAGATAGGGCTATCTGTCCTAGTTCTCCCACACTTTGTTTTTATATACATTTTGCCCATTTTAAGCTATAAGCACGTTTGGCTTATTTCTGGCTTATTTTTAAGCCCTTTTTCAAACCTTTTATTTTTCCTGAATCCAGCACACTTTTAGCTACTTTTCTGTATTTTTTCAGAATTTTCCAAAATCATTTACTATTTTTAATCATTTTTTCTTTTCAAAACTGTTTTTAATTTATTAAAAATTATTAAAAAATCAAAAAAATATATATTTTTTTAAAGATTTCTTTTATCAAATAGGACTTAGGAAAAATAGATTTGCCTCCGTAGGGTTAAAATTTCTAAATTTTGTTTTTTAAAGAACGGGATTCGTATTCCGTTCTCGTTTTTAGGTTTAAATCATTTTTAGCTTTCGTTTTTAGGTTTTCTTTAATCGTTTTTGCATTTCAATTGTAGAATTAGTAATCCAATCCAAAAATCTTTATCCATTCAAATCACGCGATCACGAACGTAATCCGATTTTCAATTCGCACCTCGTTGGGAGAACGACCCGTAGATTTTTTTGAGAATTTTTTGTTTTTGATAGAAACGAATCTTTTAAAAGCCTCTCGGAATACTTACTTTAGCCTTATTATTTATATATTTATTATATATTTATATAATTAAAAGGTTGAATTTAAGCTACGATCAATATCATATAGTGAGCCATATCCATACAGTGAACAAGTAACAGCTCTTATATCTGATCTTTTTGTGTATTGCATCCATATATTTTGGAATAAGAAGCTGTTATATCACTGTCAAATTTTTATGTAGAAGGGTACTAATATAGTTTTTTAAAATATGTGTACTAATGATCTTTTGGGTTGCATACATTGGACAGCCTCCAAGGTGTTACAAATGCTAAATGAGTGTGCTCATGGTCTTGGAACCTGGCCTTTTTCCCTCATAATTTTGCATTGGCACCGTTTATGATATTTCAAGTGTTTTACAGCCGCGCCAAGTTTAAATATTGTACATTATATGTGCTTCTGGTTATGTTAATACGAGGAAACTCGTAAACTATGATATGTATTTAGAAAGCAAAACCACTATACAGCTGAAATTATCATATTGTAAATGGAACCTTTTGCGACCTACTTTGGGTGTGTCAAATGTCAGAACTATGCTAGATTGTTTTAGGTATAATTCGGTGAGAGTAATACTTACAACTATATCCAAGTAAATGGCTGACAAGGATAAAAGTAAAAATGAGTAGATGTTCTGCGATATTAAGAAACACAGACAATAAGCCTAGACGGCTAGACCCATTTTATTAAAAGAAAAGATGTAAATTGCAGCTAAAGCGGTGCTGTTTTGTTTATTACTTGTCACTCTATGCTTAGTTACAAAGACTATGCAAAACAGTCAACAATTAATCCTTTCAACTACTCTCAACCTCATTATTGCTTTAACACAATCCTAGCAAGTCATATTTAACAGTAATAGTTAATAGCAAACAATGAAATGATGATCAGTCTGTCATATCCATAGTCTCTATTAATTAAGGGGTGTTTGGATATGTGTTTAAACTGATTTAAGGCATGCCATTCATTTAAGTGAGCAAACTTATCTTGTAGGTTCAGCTGATCATATTCTTTTCTGGTAGTAAGCAAAACATATAATTTCTTGATGCAATTCAACAATAAGCAAAACATATAATGTGCAACCTCATATAATATGACATGAATTAAACTAACTTTGTCGTTTATAATAGAAAGAATTACTTACGTATCTCTCTTCGGCCACTGTGTGGTTCCATTTTCCCCCTTTCATATGCTTCGCGCGGAAATGATCAATAATATCGGGAAATTCATTGGTTTCCTCATCAAACTGAAAACACGGTTAATGAGTACACAATAATAAAAATAATAATGAAACAAATTTAACGAGTATAGAATAATATCAAACAAGTATTAATCGCGATTACCTCTTCATATATGCTTTGCGCATATGACTTCGTCCCTTGGTTTGAAGAATAAAGTTGCTTGGACCTATTTACTCATTTAACAATAGCAGCAACTGTTTTCACATAATCATTAATAGCAACAACCTTTTTTCACATAATCATTAAGTAGAAACGGATCATGTAAATATATTCAAACCTATAAGCAGAAACGATCCTTCTTACAGTGAAACATTACATCTTTTACAAAAACATAAAGCACGCATCCATGAGAAGACAGTCTAGATGTACATTCTAGTCCTCTAAACCATGTAAATAGCCCTGTGCAGACTACTAACCCGTAAGCTGTTAGGATGATTATGTTGCTGCTTGAGTTGTAATATAGCTGTATCGATGCTAAATCACAAAGACTAGTAGCAGAGTCATAATTCTACTAATAATCACAACATATTTTGTAGTTTTTACTAATAACTTCGACACGCTATTACCAGTTAATCCATACTATTACGAGTTAATATCTAATAAAAGCAATTAACTTTCACATATAAACCAATACGACAATCTTTCACACATATACTAACAATATATTTTTACACACTTTGGCACTTATATATTCTTACAAAGTCACAATTCTGCCAATAACCACAACATATTTTGAAGTTTTACTAATAATTAACAAAAAAGAAACTAACCTGGTGGATTGGTAGAGTGGTGGCCTTCGACGGCGGTAGGGGCCTGGTGAAGAGCGACTCAGATACTACAATTAAACACACAATTATAAATCAATTAAACATAGACACACAAAATCATAAATGTGTTTAAAAAAGAAACCAAATTTATAAATAAAAACCAAAATATTGAACAAACCAAGCGGTGGGTGAAGGAGAAGGTGAAACTAAAAGTGAAAATTGTTAAGTGTGTTTTTTTGTTAGGTGAATAAAGCAGATCTGCTTTTTGGTACCAAATTTATACCGACCACATACGTATCTACAGTGGCCACAAGTGGTCGCTATACACCAGGCGGGAAAACAAAACATTTTTCGGGTTAAGTCCATTAAATAGAAACGTACTTTCCAAAATTTACAGTTCTAGTAAACGCACTTGTTTTATTACTATTATAGACAGTATAACTTGTTGTTTTGGGACAATATTACTAATATTACCGGAATGATTTCCACGTCATTAAAAAAACGACACGTAATATTTTTTAATTTTTTCTTTTTCACACCAAACCCTAATCAAATCAAAACCCAATTCAAGTATGTCTTCCTTTCTTGCTGAATAAACATGTAGATGTGGTCTTCCACTAAGG
>BQNB010004065.1:76615-110233 GCA_026074375.1 Tanacetum coccineum | reverse complement strand
ATTCAACTGGATCTAGTTTTAATGGACCAAGTAGAGTAGATTAACTGGGATAGCTCTCCATATAGCGATTTATATATGATCAAAAATAATGCCATATCCTTGCCATTGGTTTAGTGAACAAGTTAGACTAGCAGGTGACTTGGGATCAACAAATGACGTTCTGATTTTCTTGGTAAGGACTTGGACAGTGGACTACTAGTATATAAATTGCCGTTAAGCAGTAAGTTAGTAAAGTCTCGTTGAGCTAGGGTTTAATAAGATCACCATTATTAATCTCTTAAGATAGATTATAATCAGCAAATAGATGCTTTATGCGGATGCGTCTAACTGTGACAGGGTTAGTGTGTCTAGGTTTTAGGAAGAAGTACCACCTAAATCTTGGAATGATATGCCACTTTAAGATAAGTAATCATTGCACTTATAAACAAACTTGCGTTTTAAGTGGATTAATCATGGCTAATACAGTTTTTGTTATGTGATTAATAACATACAATAAGCACTAGATAAGAATAAGAAATAAGATGGAAGAGAAGGGATGGTTTTAGAGAGAGAAACTAGAGCAGGAAAGAAGGAGGATGGATTATCATATGAGAAGAGAGAACAAATGACAACCAACCCTCCCTAACATGCTAGGGAGGGGTATTTATAGTGCTAAGCATAAACCTAGACGCCTATATCTTTTCTATGGGCCAGACTCGGGTTTTGGTTGGGCTTAAGCCTAAAACGTATGCATATTAGATTAAATAGCGAGCTTGATACCCGTTCTAGCCTATTATAAAGTGAATAATATAACGACCGAGTCTTCCTGACTGAATGACCGAGATTCCTTGTTTGACTCAATATTTTGAGGCTAACAATCTCCCCTTAAGCGAGGTCATTGACTCCTTGACTTTGAATTCTTTGAGATTGCATTGACGTTAAGCTCTTGTGATCTTGGTCTTCATCGTTATCTTTGTTGTAGGCTTGTTCTTTCA
This sequence comes from Tanacetum coccineum, assembly GCA_026074375.1. Classification (NCBI taxonomy): domain Eukaryota; kingdom Viridiplantae; phylum Streptophyta; class Magnoliopsida; order Asterales; family Asteraceae; genus Tanacetum; species Tanacetum coccineum. The sequence continues at coordinate 109,259 of BQNB010004065.1, read as the reverse complement.
TGCTTTACGATCTTTGATCTTGAGCCTTTTGTAATTGTCTTTTGACTTGGACTTTAATTCCGAGATCTTTAAATCTTTATCATCTTTTCCATCTTGCGATCTTTTGTCTTGACCGACATGCTCATACTTTGCATCATCTTGAAAGCTTGCTACAATCTCCATTAACAATCTTTGTCTTGATATCTTTTGAGGAAGATCTTGAATATCAGAGTTGTGGAAGTCTTTGTCTTTGTTTGATCTTGAGCTTTCTTGATTCTTAAACCTTGATGCTTATATTATGACTTTGTAGCTTGATCATGAGAATGTGGTAATGAATTTGACTCTGCTAGAATGAGGTTGTAACGCTGTCACTTATACTTGAAATTTGATGTTAGTGATAAACAGTAGATATGGACAAATATGGCTTTGTTATTCGTCATAGTTCGGTTACAATAACCTCTGGTTCCGCGAGGACCGTTTTACAGTTTAAAATATTATGTCTGTGATCAGGTAGGTTCAAATTTAGAAGAACCTTCTTGACATGGTTTCCAGCTCGAAGTGTTGGATCGTCTAACGCGATTGCATTAGATTCACCGTACTTGCTTGTTCTCATTACCAGAACGTCTCAAAGCAGACAGCACGGTAAGAGTGAATCAGATAGTTACTATCTTTCTGATTGAGTCGTCAATTCATTTTACTGGACCAAAGTCGATATCCAGTTGACATAAGCTTGATTCATGTAGAATCTCGCAAGTCACCTACCGCAGAGATGTTTGATGTTGACTCTGGAAGGATTTCCATCGTCACTGTGAATACTAGAGAGTATCACTCTAATGTTCTAGAAAAATCACAAGGATAATGCGTAGGACTCTTTGTTATCACTTATGTTCTAGATGTTGAACAACAAGTGTTTATCATGAAATGTGTCCTAATGAGATTTATTGATTGATCTCTTGGCTCTAGACTCGATTTGTGCATTTCAGTTTTAGTGATCGAAGGCTGGAGCAGAGTGCCACCTATTAAATATCAATGATCTTAGAGTGAGATGTCAATAGATTACGTGTGTATCTCCGTGACAAAGAGACAAGTATCTTTTGAGAGAAACTTGAATGGATGGGAAGGGTTATGCTTTGCATCATTGGGTCTATGACGTCTTTCTTTAATACCATACATCATCTTTGTGATTCTGATAGATTATGTATTGACCCGGTTTCTGCCTAAGTTATGTGGAGGGCTTCTTTCTTTTCACCCTTTATCCATACATTTCTTTTTCATTCTTCAACCCTTTCAATGTTTACCAATACGTCATTACTATCACCTTGTTGTGATTGTTTCGGTGATAACACATGCCTTAGTCAACATTATTCCCTTTTCTCATTCATCTCCAAATCATACCTAAGGACTGCTATTTCTAACTATGGAGTATCCTTGGGTAGATCCCTCCGGTTCTGGTTGGATCATAGGACTAATGCCTAACCTAACCACCTTATGACTTCAGAATCGTCGTGAAATAGCAGGTTGTTGGGTATAAGATCGAAACCATAAAACCATTGAAAAATCGGTCAAAGTGTTTGATATAAATCAAAACGTTTAACACTTTGAGAGTTTCTTTCTTTTGAAATGCTCCCCCTATACATGTGCATCGGTATTCGAAATGTGTTTGTACATGGAGGAAAGAGTTAATTATCTACACTTAAACTCTTGAGTCTTATAGATCATATTACTTTTTCATTGATCATATTTTAATCACATTTTCTCCCTTTATGGAAAAACTAATCCCTTAGTATTTTCATACCAATTGATTAAAATTTGAGACATGAAAAAGTTTCATGAGGAGAAAAATGTTAACACATATTTGCAAGAATTATTGGAACAGTTTTCTGTTATGCTCCCCCTCAATTCCACGTATGACACCACATATATGACATTGAGAAAATATGGTTTTGATGTTTTAAATTTCATGTGAAATTGAGATTGAGTTACTTTTATATGTTTTAACAAAATGAATGTTTTAATATTTTTGATATTTAACATCTTTCATTTGTTTAAACATTTTGAAATGTTTTAGACACACAAAGTTGACATGTGAGAATGTGTCTAAAAGCATTAAAACTTGGTTTGAAATGCTCCCCCTCAAAAATTGATCCACTTATAAAAAATGATTCGACTTTTTAAAGTTTCGTGAGAAGGAGTGTTGAACACACAATTTTGGAAGATTTTGAAAGATTTTGAAAAACCTTTTGAGAAATTGTTTGAAAATTATGTTCAACGGTTTTTAAAACCAATGTTACTTGAGCTCTAAAGACTTTGAATGCCTTTTGTATTGACGTTTTTGTCAGCTCAAGTCCGAGATGTTGTTATCTTCTCGTTGTGAGGATAAATGTACATGAGTGCACATTTTCCTTTATTTGAAGAACAAGTCCTAAGTTGATATTTACTTAGAAGTCGTGTGTCCCAATCATGAAAATTTGGAAAGAATGCTCGGGACGAAGAAGATTTCTCTTCTTTTTAAGATAAAGATCACTGAAGCGTATACTTTTCTTTTCTTTTCTTTTCTTTGAAATGTGGGTTTCGTACAGAAGTATACGAAAGCCATTGAGAAAAAAAATTAGAAATGACATGTTTTGAAAGCATTTAAACTCTTGTTCTAACTTCATTTACACACCCGTGTCAATGTTAATCAACATTTCTAGGTACGTAGATATTATCAATGCCAAGAGACATGTCGAGAATATTCTTTTTTATACTTATTTATATATTTTATATTTTATTATATATTATATATATATAGTGTGAATTTCACCAATCAATACCAATTGTTAGTCATCATTTCACATACATACATACACGAAATACTTAAGAGATTTGAGAGAGAGAAACTAGAGAGGGAAAGGAGGATGGATTATCATATGAGAAGAAGGGAACAAAATGACAACCATCCCTTCCTAACATGCTAGGGAAGGGTATTTATAGTGCTAAGCATAAACCTAGACGCCTATATCTTTTCCATGGGCCGGGCTCGGGTTTTGGTTGGGCTTAAGCCTGAAACGTATGCAATATTAGATTAAATAGCGAGCCCGATACCCGTTCTAGCCTATTACAACGTGAATAATATAATGACCGAGTCTTCCCGACTGAATGACCAAGATTCCTTGTTTGACTTAATATTTTGAGGCTAACAGTTTTCTTATAATTGGCTTTACCGCTCTTCTATCTTCTGATTATTTGCTTATGTGTGTTATCGCGACCAAAATAGGTTTAAGTCACCACCAAACCCGTGCCAGTCTCTCAAACTCAAAACCCCCCTTAAACCTTAGAATTAGGAGTAACTTTAACTTAGATTAGAACTAACATAGACAACTAAAATACTGATAGATTTAGGAATTAACGCTCTCGCTCTTAGTGATCGACACCCTACTTACCAGCGAAGTTACAACTGATCGGGTACACTGCCCGTTAGTGTTGTTTTTAGGTAAAGTCGGCAAAATATAAATGTAAAACTTGATAATAAGTTGTACCTACGCACAACGACACATCAAAAACCCATCACAAACACGTCACATCAAACATGTCACATCAAACACGTCAACCTTCACAATCAAGACAAGCACAAAAACTAAACCTATATCACGACAATCATCGGCGGACTCTTAAACACATATCACAAAATCCCAATTGAAACACAAAACAAAACCCAAACAAAGATCTTGTGGTTTTTGAATGGTGTTAAAGTTAGAGATAAACAACAAGGGGTTTGAGTTTTGTGGTTTTGTCGGTTGGGGTTAGAAGGAAGGCACGAACTAGTTCTTTTTTAGTCAGGGTCTTAAGGGGGTTGTGTTTGGTTATGGTAATTTAGGGTTGAAAGTGTAAATGGAAATGGTTGTTCAGTTTTTGAGTTAGTGAAGAAACTAAGGAGTTTAAGAAATTAGGGTAAAAAGGGGTATGAGATCAGTGTTTATAAACAAATTGAACTTCAGTTTTCTAGTAAAAAAACTAAACCCTCACTGCAAAAACTAAGCCCTCGATGTTGAACCCTCTAAACTGAACACTCGATGGTGAACCCGTAAACTGAACCAAATGGTCAAATCTGAACCCCTCATATCTAAAATCCAAAAACTAAACCAACGAAACTAAACCCCATATCTGACACCCTGAACTAAACCAGCTGAAAGTTGAACTAAACCGGTCTGAAAGCTAAAATGAACTGGTCTAAAAGCTTAACTGAATCGGTCTTAATGCCGAATTGAATCGGTCTAAAAGCTGAACAAAACTGGTCTGAAAGCTGAACTAAACTTGTTTGAAAGCAGAACTGAATCGGTCTGAAAGTTAAACTAAACCGATCTCTGATTTGAACCGGTCTATAAAATTGAACCTGGGCACTAAACCCAATCAGAATACCTTCAGTTTTTTAATAGTCATAACTGAACTAAACCTCCACGAAGACTAAAGAATTTCAGCAGCGTCTACAATAAGAAGACGTCATTATGCTCACATACTACTGACTAAACTTAGGCTATTTTTCTATCCAAATAAAAGGAGATTGTTGGGCTAACTTAGTGCCTAATTGTCTCTTGTATAGGATTTGTATGAAAAATATCCTAAGTATAAAATAATTCGTTGAATGAAAATGAGTTCAGCAAGTCATCCTCAAGAAGTTCTTCAGAGTCTAAAGAAATGGCTCATCACAACCTGAGGCGGATCTCAACGAGTGAAGAAAAAAACCAGGATCATGATGATAGAGTCAGTAAGTGTTGACAATAGCTTACTGACTCCTGAAAGACTATCATTGAACAAAAACATGAAAGTATTGATGGGAACTTCCTAAAAGCAAAAAAGTAAAGAAAGACAAAAAGTACTAGAGTGCTAAAAAGCAAATAGTTGAAATGACTATTTACTATAGTACTTTATTGAATGCTTCACATAGAAGCTTCCACTTTTTTCTGATTTTCCATATATTTTATATATATATATATATATAATACTAAATATATATATAAGATAAATAGAATATATAAAACCCTAACGGGCCGGTTGAGATAATGGTGAATATACATAAGCCCATTAGTATTATTTTACAACAATACACTGTATTATAGTTGATAGGATTCATCCTCTCCTAGAACACACAAGGCCAACAAGATGCTTGTGTTGTTCATATTAGGAGAGTTTATTTGTCATTCAATCCTGGTTGTTGTTCTGCAAACAATCGGGTATAATTCTTTGATTTATATCAATAAGTTAAAAAGAACAAATCGTGTTATTAGTATCTTATTATGGTCTTGTGTTAAACATATTATGTGTTTTTTATGATTTTAGGAACCAACGGAAGGTTGCTTCGTCCGCTGGGCAATATACATTACCTACATGAGCATTTAGGGCACCGCTGAATGCGAAAAGCTGTGTTGAATGCTGGGAGGGTCGACACTAGCCCTATTGGTACTTCGAGTGGAAATATTGATATCTTCACTATTAATACCATCGAGGTTATTGGTATGATGAATAACCCTACTAGTTTCGATAATATTGCTTAATAGTGTTGGTTTAATTGGCTCTAATGGTTCTTTCTCTACTGGAACGTCAGATACTCCCTTTGGTGTGTGGATTGTGGTTACGGGTAACATAACTGAGGTTACTGGGAGTTTAATTAACAACAATGAATCGTTAAAAGTTACTAAAGGTGCTTATAATATTAATATCGGTTCGCCTAATGTGAACTCTCCTAAAGGTATTAATAATTCTATTCCTAATGTTTTTTAGTGCCAAGGTTACTTTGCTTGCAGATGAATTGACTAGTACAAGCCATGACACTCTAATTGTTCAGGCTACTTCTGTCAATGCAAAACCGGTTTCATATGCAGGAGCAGCGGGTGAACCACGAAAAGGTAAAGCAAAATTTTGTCACTTGGAATATGATAATGTATGTGATGGTGTTGATCTATCAATTCCAAATTAAGGTTGTTCAATCGGTTAGTAGTTAGTTTGAGAATACTCTTTATGGTTATTTTATTGGTAAACGGATTGCTTTCCCGGTTGTGAAATATTATGTTCGCAATAATTGGGCTAAGTATGGGTTAACTAGGTTGATGATGAACTCCAAATGATTTTTCTTCTTTAAGTTTGATTCTAAAAAATACCTAGACGATGTTCTTGAGAGTAGACCATGGATGATTCGCAATAGTTCGATTATTCTTAAGAAATGGACGATGAATACAAGTCTTTTCAAGGAAGATTTAACTCGCATTCCAGTGTGAGTTAAGCTACATGATGTGCCACTACAAGTATTTTCAAAAGATGGAATTAGTCTTATTGAAACTTAAATTGGTAAGTCGATCATGCTTGATTCTTTTACTAGTTCGATGTGTATTGATTTTTGGGGACAAAGTAGTTTTGCTTGTTGTTTGATTGAAGTTAAAGCGGATGAGGTTTTGAAAGATAGTATCTTTGCCTAAAGGTTTGAGGTTTTCTAAAAAAATAATTCGAGTTGAGTATGAGTGGAAACCACCTCGTTGTGAACAATGTAAGATATTTGGTCATATTTATGATCAATGCCCTAATAATGCAATGGCTACTTATACTGTTGATATGACAAATGATGGCTTTCAACCGATGGTTAACAAAAGAAAGAGTGGTAAAACTGGTTTTAATAATAATCATTATAATCGTAGTGGTGTGAATGGTGGTAAGGCAGTTGGTCAACCTATCAAACCAAAATTCAAGTATGAGCCAAAGGCTCCTGTAAATATGCCAAAGACGGGAGCTCATAATTCTTCTACTATTTATAAAGCTGGTCCAAATAATGCGCATACGTCTTAGAAAAACAGCCTTCCAAGGTTGGAGATATTACATCATCCTCAAAAGCTAGTCAAACCGCAATGAATGGAGGTACTAATGTTCATGCTAGCTCGTCTAATATTCCCACTTCAAACCCATATGAGTTGTTGTCCAAGACTTCAATCCTAAAAATTATCCGAAATTGGTGCTAAAAGTAATAAGGGTGATCCTATTTTGGTTCAGGATGATGTGGATAGCGAGGTTGAAGTTGAAAATGTCTTTGATGAATCTGGTAATTTGTTCAGTGGTTTCTGATGTTTAGTCTAGCCATTTTGAGATATAAGGATTTGAAGCGTCTTTTGTGTTGCTGCTATTTGGCAAGGAGGTGGATATGTTACCAAGATTTTTATCTTGTCTGGTTTTTTACCCATGTTGGCTTTTATTGTCTCTAGTGATTCCTTTTGTAATGTGTATCTAGAGTTGTGTGTGCTTATGGCATGTCATAAGCATTGTATCTAGGCGTTTATCAAGCTTTTTGTTTGAGGTAAATGTGACACTTCAGCCACATTCCATTTCTACTAAAAAAGATTCGGTTTTAATATACTTTACCGGAGTAACCCTTTACCTAACAAAAGATGTAAAGATTTTAGTTGTATTATTTTTAGAATTGATTGATTGATGTAATTTTAAGAGGTTTTATATCATCTCACCAAACACTACGCGATTTGAATGTTCATCAAATCATGCCTAAAAATATTAGTCGTACCATTACCTAGATTGATGATTGATGTATCATTGTGTGGTGTATATTTTATTGATTCAAGTTTTAAATTTATATTTTGCTGACTAAACCAAAAACAACACTTTAACGGGCAGTGTACCCAGTCGGTAGTAGTTTCGTGGTAAGTAGGGTGTCGAACACTTGAAGCGAGGTTAAATCTATCAATTTTAATTAATATCTTGGTTATCTAGTCTATGTTAATTCTATCCTATTCTAAACCTATGTCAGTCAAACACACAGTTGACTGCATTTTTCATGAACAAATGCAGTAAAAGAGCATAAACAAATATAGCTTTAATCTCGCTGCTTGAATCCCATTTCTTTTCCTCCCGGTATTCTTCAATGGCTTACTTACGCAAAACCTATTTATCTTGAAGGAAATTACGCGTAAAATGCTCGTATAAAAGATCGAGTCTGATTGTCTCGATTAGATGACCACTTTTGAAGGTCTAATCATCACTTGTCTGTCACCCCTCTTGTCAGCATTGTACATGCTCTTAAGAGCGTCATTTAAAAAGGTAACTCTCACCATCCTCGCAAATAAATATGCTGCAAAAAGAAGACCTAAGGATCAAAAAAATATTCAAGACAGTTTAAAAGTTTGAATAACACATAAATCTAATGGATGTATAATAGCTTAGATGATGTCAAGAGAGAACCAATACCGATTTGCAGATTAAGACATGAAAAGTTAAAAAAAAACAAATCCTACTTTAAAGAGTGGTAAATGAAGAGGTAACACTTGTAAGTAAAAGCATAAAAGATTGAACTGTTTGGTTCAATTTGCTCTGTATGAACTTAAAAAAAGCCAATCTGAAATCAGTTTGATTTGCGCCTTTGTGGTTTGTTTGGTTCAATTTGCTCTGTATGAACTTTAAAAAAAATAAAACCAATCTGAAGCGAATTCATTTTTTCCAAAACCGCACTGATAACCGAATAACACAATTACTTTACCACTTAAAATAAGAATAGCTCTTTAATGAATAGATCAAGGATGTTACATGTCTTTGGAAGTTGCTACGTGCATTGGAAGTTCTATGACGGATTCGACGCTATGTGGCGGAGTTTATCATTTTGATATCCGTATAGATTATTGTTAGGAAGTATTTGCTTTACTTTCGTTAGTTGTCATAAGAATGGTTTATCATTGTTATGTTGTGGTTAGGTTAGTAGCTTTTTGAAGCTTGTATGCGTCCAGATGGACTAAGATGAGGGACTTCACCCTCATCCTTTTTGTACTTAAACGATTTTTTGGTGTAATATATTTACCGGGGAAACCCTTTACCCAAAAAAATAAGAATAGCTTTAGGCTTATCTACTTATTTTTCATATGTTTATATTTGTGGTTTATGAAACAAATAAGCTGATAATTCTAAAATTAAGATAAAATAAGTTGATAAGCTTAAAAATAAGCTAAACCAAACACCCCCTAAGCTTCAGCTTCCGCTTCCTAAAACATACTATATCACATTCGTTTTCAATTTAACTCAAAATTATATTTCTAAGTATATGCACATGTATTCAACAGGTAAGCATATAATTAAATGCAAGCAGATCATATATAAAGGATTCTAGAATTAGTCTAAAGTCTAAAATAATAGTCTTAAGAGTTGAGACTATACCATACATGAATCAAAGTGACCACTACCTGTATTGCACCTCAAAGAATTTTATAAATCTCTGTGACTATAAGGATGTCCACTTCAGCTTACTAATGATCTATCTTTGTTCTGTTTTTGTTCTATTTCCCTTGATATCATTAACTGTAGCTATCAGTTCTTGCTAAAAAAATATATTATTGATCAGTTTTAACTAAATGATCAATTTATTTAACACTTATAAGTCAAATAGTGAGACCCTTCTTTTGATATTGAGATACAGCTCTGCAGATATCTTACACTCGCGAACCCAGTCTACTCGGCCTACCTGACTTGCTTGACCACAAACCTAATTTGGCACATTTAAGAAAATACCCAATTTAATGTCCATTTTACACTGTCTAATCTGATCCTACATTGACCTTCCCATTTGCGACGTCTATGGAAAACCTTTGAAAGACTCTTGCTTAATTAACTCATAACAGATCATTGTGTGCTCCCTCTAAAAGACTCACAAAACTTCATATAAAGGGACTTACTGACACATTTATGGGAATTCTTGAGCAAGATAACACGTGTATAGTTTTTAGTAGATACCTATAAGTTACACATTTGGTTCCTTGGGGTGAGGGCTTATGCGACTGTTTTAGGCGTTGCATTTAGTTTGTTTTATACCACTTCATACTTCTTAATTAGATATTTTGCTTCTTTTTTAGCAAAGTTTCTTCTATCTTGCCTCTTTTTACTTTTTGAAAAGCCTACTTTGCCTAATTGACCCATTATTTAGATGAAAACGATTATAAAAAAACACATACCTGTTGTACTCGTTAAGATACTCAGCTGCCACAAAATCATCATCATTTTTCTAAAGACAAAGATGTGAAAATTCAATCATCGTCATTTAAAAAGAGTTCAATACATAAACTTAAAGAGAGAAAAATATACCTTCTGCACATTTTCCATGTTGCTAGACGCACACTGTCAATTAAGGTATACATTTAAAATATAACAGATACAGCCATACAAATTTATGAGATACATATAGACACTTGATACGAAAATAACCTGATCTTTCCCAGCACCCACTTTCTTGAACAAAGAACATTTCATGGAACGCATAAACAGCCACGCACATTGCAGAAAAAAGAAAAATCCAACTGATCTTCAACATCGGCAGCATTTGACCTTAACCTATGTGGCTCAGATAGGGAACTAATCGAGAAAAAGAGGATACGCCCGGCATGGTTGCAAACCTAATAGGTTGTCCCGCCAAGTTGCGAACAATCTCAGCTTTAACCGAGCCCATGTAAACTCATCACAACCTCGTTAACAGTGATTGCACATCGTCACACGTACAGTTCAATCAAGAAAGCCAATAAAAAAGATTACAATTTCACTCACCATGATCAATAACAAACGGACAAATGCGATAGTATCATTATAATAAGATGCCATGAGATAATCAAAGCAAGCGTAACCAAATGCAATTGAGCGTATAACACCTGCATCCTCAAATCTATCACCCACAAATTTACCCACAAATTCCAGATTCGGTAAACATAATCAAGCTCAAGGCTTTCGAGGTTACAGCTGAGGCACGATGCAAATAGTGTTCGTTTAAAGCAACCTAATTTCGTAGCTGCGAGCTTAAAATGCTCGACCTAACATGATGCAAATAACATCAACTTAAAAAACCTAAATAATACACATAATCAAACCATAAAGCGGCTCAGGTTCACTATGGTTTGTGGATACGTATCGCACGTACCCCGGGTTAAACAAAGAAGAGAGAGGGAGACTATCGGTAACATTAAATGTTGATACGATCCTGGATTATAATTATTAATTATTATTTATTTAGTTTATTTAGTTTCCTTTTATGGCATATATTAATAAGAACCTATTTAATAGTTTCCATATCAATATTTACTAGTTTCCTTTATTATATAATCTTATTTAGTAGTTTCCTTTGTTATGTAATCTTAGTCGACAAGATAAGTCTATTATAAATAGGTCATTAGGATTGTATTCTTACTATGTAGAATGATAAAGAATATTGATTTGCTAATCAATTGGAGAGTCGGTTTATCTCACTAATATAAACCATTTGAGGGTTGGTTTATCTCATCAAAATAGACCATTTATCTTGTTTATTTGTTCTTTTATCTCTTTAATCGATTCGGTTCGTATCAATTGGTATCAGAGCTGTTTTGATTCTAGGGTTTTCAAAAAAAAATCATTGTTACTGTTCATCGGCTACTGTTCATCAGAACACTATTCATCTGAAACATTATTCACCTCCAGAAATTGTCCTTCTTGAGAAGGAATAGAAGGGAAGAGCTTTGAAGAAGGGTTAGCTGAGATCACAAAGACGCTGAAAAGGCTACAATCCACGTTGTCGTTTCACCAAACTAAACTGAAGGAATCTTTTAGACAGGCGCGTCAAGATTTCTCATTGGCGCATCGAGATATCTCACTAGCGACTGAAAAAGCTTCACAGATCGATAAAAGCAGCAATAAAGGAAGAGGTTGATCACGAGGAACAATTCGATTTTTTAGGAGTCCAATTAAATCAACAGATTCCTAACAGGACAGTCAAGGCGAGGAAGGTCAAGGCAAGGTTGTTCTGGAGAAAGTTTATTGTTACAATTGATCGAACCAGAAGACCTAAAAGTATCCAATCTGTAGTAATGCTTAGGCTGGGACACCACCATCCAAGTGTTGCACGTGGGAACATCCGTGTTCTTGGGCTGAATGTAAAAAGGGTCAGGCAACATCCTCCTCGACTTGTTTATCAAGTTTGCTATTGGCCGATTTTACACTACAAGGGAAATCAAAGACAAATTTGGGATCCCGGAATCACGTGGCTCAAGATTTCAAAGGAGCACCTTGAGGACAAGGTGTTTTTGCGGGGCGGAGTAATGATACGATCTTGGATTATAATTATTAATTATTATTTATTTAGTTTATTTAGTTTCCTTTTATGGCATATATTGATAAGAACCTATTTAATAGTTTCCATATCAATATTTACTAGTTTCCTTTATTATATAATCTTGGTCAACTATTTAGTAGTTTCTTTTGTTATGTAATCTTAGTCGAAAAGATAAGTCTATTATAAATAGGCCATTAGGATTGTATTCTTAGTATGTTGAATGATAAAGAATATTGATTTGCTAATCAATTGGGGAGTCGGTTTATTTCACTAATATAAACCATTGGGGGGTTGGTTTATCTCATCAAAATAGACCATTTATCTTGTTTATTTGTTCTTTTATCTCTTTAATCGATTCGGTTCGTATCAAATGTCTAACCCGTGGGTTTTGGATCGGGTTAGGCCGGGCAGGTCGCATTAAACACTCTTACCTGAGCTCCCCCAATGTTTGATTGCGCAACATAATAGAGTAGGCTTTGTCAGTCTTTCTTTGTGTCATTGACCGTTTAAAAGATATAAAATTGTAACCAATGGAGAAAAAGAGGATACACCTGTCATGGCAGCAAACCTGATAGGTTGCCCCGCCAAGTTGCGAACAGACTCAACTTTAACCGAACCCCTACGAACTCATCACATCCTCCTTAACATTGACTGCATAACATCATATGCGTAGTTCTAAAACATGAACGACAGTGAATACGTTATAGAACAGTAGATAATGGACCAAATGCACACGAATCCGACATTAGCAAAGCATCAGTTAACCAAACATCATAAATGCATCAGGATAACACACGCAATAATCTGTTACAGATTGGAGGATAGCTGACTAACAATTCGTCATAGATTAAAGGATAACGGACCAACAGACCCGTATCTTAATGTACCAAACACCCGCCTTGGCTGCAACCACAATCTAAGTGTAGTTGTCGCGCCAAAATACGGGCATAGGTAAACAATGATTATCACTAATTCTTTCGCAGAGGTTGCTGAGTCGAGACATTCTCGCAATCAACCATCAATCCACCCTCCGCAGGAAGAGAAAATTTAAGGATGTCATAAGCCTCAACCAACATCACAAAAACTATAAACGGGCTCAAATTACATTCTAAATCAGTTCACGGCAATATAAAAAGCCATAATAGAACTTGTTTATCTATTTCCACGTGCGGGAAACATGTTGATTCCAAAAGCTATACCACCACATAACATACCCAGATTAAATCTTTTCAATTTACCTTTCCGTTATCAAAATCCTATAGTCGTGAGTCCCCAACATATCAAAACATCCAAAAAACAAACCACCCACCTAAGCTCACCAATGCCACACACCATGAACGACGGCAACAAAGAGGTCGGCGGCATCGGAGAGAGTTGTGGGTTGTGGATTGAGGTTGTATTGTGTGAAACCCCTAATTTTAAAAATGGATAAAATTATAAAACCTTACAAAAAGCGGGGGAAACAATTCACCACACCAAAAACCCCATCAAATTCCAACTTATTTAAATATCAATTTCAATACCCAGATTTCGATTTAACTAATTCTCGAAAATAGAATAAACCCCAATTCAATATTCATTAACAAATCAAGCAAACCCCAAAATTATAACGAAACCCTAATATGAAAATTAAATATTTTCAATATACCTTTACGTTAGAGATAACCCCTATGCAAATCCCCAACGAATCAGAGCACCCATAAAAAACCACCCATCAAAGCTCACCAAACTCACCAACCGATGACCTTCAAAACCCACAAAAGCAAACAGTTGCTTAAAGCACCAGTTAATTGGATGTTATAATTTTAGAGAGAGAGAGAGAGAAAGAGAGATAAATAGGTGGGTGAGATCTGGTTTTAGAGAGAGACAACTTTTTTGGTTGTTTTGAGGATGTAAAATTTTGAGAATGGAGAGAAGAACATGTATCATGATACGTGTGTATCGGGTGAGAAACAAAATTAATGAAGATCGGGTAACGGGCGGGTTCTAAAACAAAGGATTATCAAAAGTCGGGCGGGTCGTATTTATAACACCGGTGGGTCAAATCGGGCGGGTCGCATTCAATGCTTAACCCGAGCTCCCCCGCTTTTTGTAAGGTTTTAATAATTAATAATGGTTAGTAAGTGAGTTGTAATTTTATATCCGAAGAAATGTAAATATTAGTGCATGTAAATATGATATTAGTGCTTTGTTATACTGATGGCTGATATATGAAGCTAATAAGCTTTGAAACACTACCAAAAATTATATAATCAACATATTACGGGCATCTAAATTTACTCAATATCAATCCGTATTACATAAGAACCGTAATTTTCTATTCACATTATTCTTTATACTAGTCTTAAATATGATTTACATATGTCCAGTTTGTTTCAGTAGCTTCACCTCGAGATGTATTGAATGGGCCTGCTCAAATTAGAAAAACTAGCATTCATGATAGTGTTTATACACACATCATGAACAGTAAACTGTTTTTAAACATTATATATTCTTTATGAACAGTGAATAACTAATATAGTAATCGTTATGAATAGTAGCACATCAATTTTTAATCACTTCACATAATTAGTCACCTCATCCCATCTCCTTCTTTTGCCATCTGGATTCCACATCTCCTCCCATCATTCCATTATCTGTCATTCTAGAAAAATCACATCTCTCTCCCACTCCTAAAAGCATCCGGCTTCTCTCTCTAAAAGTGCAGCGCCGGTTTGAGATCTCTCGCGGTGATTAAGCAGCCACCATCATAATCTTGGTCACCGGGACATACCATTGTTGGGTTTTTTTTAATCATGTACTTTTGTTTATTTAAAGCTAAAATTTGTTTATGTTTAAGGTCGTGTTTAGGAATGCTTTTGGCCTAAAAATAAGCACTAAATCAGAAGAAATAAGCAATATTGTTTAATTTTTTGTTTAAAAAATTTGATTTCTTTCATATATGGTTTAGGTTTTAAGGTTATTTTGGTATGATTTTATTGATTTTGGTATGGTTTTTATGAGAATGTTGATACTGAAAGACCCAAAGCTCATCATGTTTGTAACTTTCATGGTTCTCTTTTAGTTTTTTTGTTAATCTTATTTCTGCTAATATGATGTGTTTGGTTTTGTATACAGGTCTCCTGTTAAATCAGATGCAGATAAGCAAAGAGTGATATGATGTCTTGAAGTCTCTACGACACATTAGCACACAGAGTTTTTGTGGGATAATTGCATTTTCGACATCTGTATCCCATTATTGTTGTGTTTTAGGTTTTGGGTTTGCCAACTGTCCATAGTCATCACTTATGTATATGGAGTTTTAGATTGCCGTGTGTCCATATCTCGCCTGACCGCCTGCCCACACATACGCTAACACTCTCTTCGATGTCGCCGATCTCTTTGTTGCCGCCATTCGTGGTGTGTGGCAATAGTGATCAGTATGTGACGTTGGTGAGGTTAGGTGGCTGATTATTGAAAAGTAGTAAGAACTTGAATCAAGTCATTTAGTTAAATTTTCTATGCCTTCAATCGCAGCTTCTTTATTCTAATTGACTTTCAAAGGATTTTCGACCCATTCTGCTTGTTGGTAGATAAAGGTGTGTTTGGAGTATCGTTGGTCCTTATGAACTCGATGAAAGTATTGTGATAGTTAAGGCTGTTAGTGGGGGATAAAACGCCACTTAGAAAAATAAATGAGGCTCAGGCGAGAGGCTGTGATTTTCATAAGCGGGCGTTTGAGCCTCATTCGCCACAATATGATTTTCTTTAATCCATATGAATAAGCCAATGATTACGTTTTCACCCTTTTTATATTGTAGATGACCTTTCCAAATGGGCTGTGATGATTGTTGTAATTTGAGCAAAATGAAATGGCTCATTGAAGAATTGACCGTAACTTGGCGGGGCAATGACCAGATGGCATAGTATAAATGGTTATATGCAACTGGGCTTTGTTTGCAGCCATGGCGGGATTTAGATCTTTCTGTAAGCCGACCCTATTTACACATCTGAGCCTGATTATTTACCGGATTGGTTGAAAATTTCAGCATGTACCTTGGATTAATTCCTTTATTCCTAATATTAGTGATGCCAGTTTGGATCATTAATGATTGAGCCAAATGTATGACTTAAACTTTAGTTTTTTATTATATACGATATTAAAGTTCATTCCAAACGTCAATGCGTCTTGGTGTGACCAGAGGTGGTTCAATAAACATGCTTTCTTACACTTTTAATGTTTGATGAGATTTGAAGAAAATATTAGGTTGCTTATTTGTGTTTTTGTAATTCTGCAGATTACACGTTTAAGGTTTATATGAAGTAAGGGTCTCTGAAGGTTGTCAAACAGGTTTGTTCTTGAATCTCGATTAACTTTTTGTGTGCAATGTAATTATACTTACATTTATGGTGCGGTATATTAAACAAGCCTACTAAGCTTAACCTTATACAAAGAATCGATTGATTAGTTTTCACATAGTATGTAAAGTGATTTTAATAACATTAAACAAGGTTACTTTTCTTAAATTTTGCTCACAGTCAACCTATAATACTCATTATAATAAGATTCTAAATAATGTGACCTTATTTTGAAATCGTTTGGTTTATGCAATTAGGAAAGGTGATTAGCTAGAAAGTTGGGTACTTAGGTTGCTTTGTGAAGATCAAGGAAATGTGGTATTCTGAAATGTGAATTGGTGATAATGAGTGGTAAACAGAGGATATTGTTTAAGTTAAAAGTTTTGACTCTTGAGAGTGTTCGTGAGTAGTTATTCAAAGTGCTAATGATGATTACATGAGTGTAAAATGGGTTGTTACAGATAATTAGGTCGAGAATGTCTTATTTCAAACTACTTATCTAATTATTATAAATAGCCTTAGCAATGACTCTAGAGCCTAAAAAGAGCCCTTTTAGATACATTTCAGGAAGCATTTGTGTATTCTGCCGCATTAGACCCACCACAAATGGCCATCTTTGAGTTGGTTGTGGATATGAAATTTAGCACAGCTGTACACAAACTCACGTTATCAGTGTTATATAAGGTTTTTCTTATGGAGCAGAAAAGGTGTATCTTGAATCATCATGTATGTCACATGATGTCCAAGTCAATTAATGATTTGGCACGCATTGAATATTTTGGTGCTACAACTGAAGAAAAAAACATACAAAAAATCTAATTGTTTTAACCGTGACATAATAGTTATGAGATAAGAAAGCTGTGCTCCAAACACTTTATATGTCAATCTGATGCTGTAGAATAAAGGCCATCCCATCACTTGGATTTTATGTTGTAAAGCTTTTGATGAACTGTTAATTGTAGCAAGTTTTTTCTTACCCGCGCGTATATGCTTATGTTTTAGTAAAATCGGGCAGTTATGAACATATGAGTATTCAATTCTTACGATTTGTTTCGACCTCGATACACCAACTATTTTGCTTATGTTTGAGTGAAATTGAACAGCTGTGAACATATGAGTATTCGATTTCTGCGTAAGGATAACTCATTATAGAAATAAGTTGTTTCGCTTATGTTTGAGTCAGAATGTGTAGTTGTGAACAGATGATACCAACAGTGGTTCCGAGTTCCTAAGTTTTGTTTAATTCGTGTTCAAAGTTCTAATCCCAAATACTAAAGGCATTCGCTCGCTTTTTAGTCCTTCCTTTTTTATACATCAGCATCAGTGACAACGACTACAATTTGCCTCTCTTTATCGCATACCCATAGAGTTGGATTTTTTTTAGTCATCGACAGTCGTCGTTAAGGTGATACAATTACACTTGCCCTTATGTTAGATATAGATTACGAGTATTAGAGAGAGTGGACAAGTATAAGGGAATAAATGTATCGTTATAAACTTATAATGTTGTATTGTAGCAGTAAACTTAGGATATGGAAGATCCTGAATGTACATGTGTTTGTGATTCACTTGATACGCGGGGTTCAAAAGCATTGTTACATGTCTGAAATTACATTTGCATCACAAACTTTAGGTAAGGTGTGTTTGTCTTTCCATTTTGATATCACTTAACTCATAGTAATCAGCTTTTATTGTTTCATACAGATTATTCTCACAGCAAGAGCAAATTGCAGAAAATATTGCCTGTTATAAAAAGGTCCACTGCCTTTCTAAAACTATATTTTTGACGCGTGTTTTCTTTCTGATCCATTGAATGCACTGTTTGATTTTTTGAGAATAGGTTGAATATCATGCTTATAATTCATGATTATTGACAACGATGCAGATCAAATGAAAAATACTAGACAAGTCGGTTGCTGAAATTCAGGCCAACGGTAAAGGACAAGGAACTCTCGCATTCTCACAATATCATACCAACAAGGTATGTGGAAAATTTATGAAAAGCATTTTACAGTTGATGGGATTATCTAAATCTATGAAGGCGTTTGAGGATTTAATTCAAAGAGGGGTTGATTTTCATCACACCGAAGGTGGCCTGTTACCTGAGTATTTGGAGTGGAACCAGCCTAGAGACGCTGATAACTCATAAGGTTGATTTCTTATGTATTACAAAGTAATAGAGAATTCATTTTGTTCAGATTTGTGGTTCTATATTTGTTTTGAAGGATGTTTCCAAATTGGTTGATTTTTTACTAACACTATGGAATTTTGTTTCAGTTATGTTAAATCATAATGTACAACCACTTTTACCATTTTTGTTTTTATTTCAAACGTTGCATTTTTTCCAATGTATATGTCAATGGCTTATGTGACCCAACTTGAACCATTGTATTAGAGGCGCAAAATGTTAAATGACTAATTTATTAAGGACGCCATTTGTGATCAAATCTTTTGTAACACAAACCAAAAGTTGAACAACTTTTTTACGAAGATCAAATCTTTTGTAACACAAACCAAAAGATGAACAACTTTTTTACGAAAATGCATGTACCTGTTTTTGAGTCTGTTTTGCAACTTTATTAACATGATACTCCCGCGGCAACGCGCGAGTAACAAAAAACTTGCTATATACATTTGTGAAAAAGTCAAAGCAATATTTTAATCCAAAAAATATATTTTTGTTAAATAGGCCAAAAACTCTTACATTAAATGGGTTAAAACCTCAACTAGCCCAAAAAAACCCGACCTAATAAAATTTACAAAATAACACTCAAACTATGAGGCAAATTACGAAAACTACCCTCACTTTTATGCTATTAAGTCACTTCACTACCTTTGATTTTTAACTACTTACGTCTTTTTTATACAATACGAGACCCACCGCAGCGAAACGCGGGTCTCAAAATCTTGTTATCAACAATTTCATTTTCAAATCTACGTGTTTCATCAACAAGCCAAAATAAACAACATAAACTAAATATGATTGTATTTTATTATTTGTTCTTTTTTATTTAACTGAGAATTGTTAGAAAACGAGATTTAACCCGCGCTTCGTCGCAGAGTGCGTGAGACTAACTTTGCAACGGACCGATAATCCAAAGGATTATTTGGGTTAATTGTATCTGAATTTTTTTACGGAAATAGTCTTTGAGGTTAGCGTTCTGTTGCAAGATTAGTCATTAAGGACTAACTTTACAACGAACCGATAACCTCAAGAACTATTTCCGTAAAAAAATTAAAACTATGTATTAAACTTCAACAATTTTTATAAAATCGTGCGTATCTCAGAAGCATTGTGATATTTGGCTCGTTTTGTTCACAATTCGACGATCTTTTCAATGGCATATTTTTTACAACTGAATTGACAGATATACGTTCCATATTTGATAAATAAAGTTTGTTATATAAAAAAGTCGTAAATAGGTAAAAGTTTAAGGTCGTTTTAGTAACTTTTTCGCATATTTGAGGGTGCGTTTTGTAATTTTTTTTACCTCGAAAATGGTGAAGTTTTTTTTAATATTAAACATCATGAATACCAAGAGTGTATTGCTCTTTAGTATAAAGTTATAATTGGTATGTATGATTTGTAAACATTTATTATGTCCAACATGATTTGTATATAGTTTTCGTTCTCCTTACTTATTACATATATAATATATTGACGCTATGTATCTTTTTGTTTACTTTTCTTTAATACATGTGAATTTCACAGGTCTTTTAGTTAGTAAGAAAATGATATTTTAATGAGATATTAGGTTATAATAAATTGTTGATAAAGATGTCTTACATGTAACATGTACCTTGAGAGTTGAGTCATTGCCTCTTGTTGTCCTTTATTTTCTTTTACTTAGGTCATATTGGCGACTAATGCATTTATAAGTTACTGCGAGTCATCAGGAACAACAAAAGGTTACAAGTTTAGTCAAATAATCACCATTTCACGACCTCTTCATTTTCTGTTGTGGCATGAAATTTTAGGGCGTTAAAGATTCTCCCAAAGCTTGCGGGATTGTTAAAGAGAAAGGATGAGAATAATGATAGTGAATCACAATCTTAGTGTTTTATGTAAATGATGACTAATTTGTAGATCCAAGGGGCCTTGTGTTAATGGAAAAGTACCACCTTGTGACTGCTTGTTCCTGTTTTAAAAATTGGAATGTTCTCCAAGATCTTAGTAATGCACAAATGAAGCCAACCCCTAATCTATTAGGCTATGCACTATGGATGGGTCGACCGACTCGCTCGACCGATGGCCTTGTCGGTCGACCCCATAGCAGCATAGTCGGTCGCTCGAATGTTGGTCCTTGTTACGGCCGTTGTCGTGTGTAACGTTTTAATATAAAAAAACATTTTTAACATTTAAAATTTAAACACTTTAACACTATAAATACCCACTCATTTTACCCTTTTATACACAATTTTTATATATACTTTCATCAAGTTTTTTAAATGGCTTGTTCGGTTCCACATACCAACGATGAAATCCAAGCTTTGGTTCAAAAACTAATTGACGAAGACATGGTTCGTCAGAAAGAGATTCTGGATTTAGCCTTGCAATTTGACAATGCATGCACAGCTAAAGACGATTTTAGAAAAGCATACGAGAAATGTAATGACATTCTACAAGAGAGCCGTGCTTTGATCGACACTTTCTTAAAAGAAGGATTTGATAAAGATTATGAGCTGAATCTTTCTATGTATGGAAAGGCGGCAAAAATAGAAAAACAAATTAATGCTAAATTAGTTTGGCTACGGAAAGAATACAACTACCGCTCACAAACCCATATAGGTGGTTCGTCATCACAAGTCCATGAGATAGGTGATGTACATCTTACTAAGAAAAAGCTACATCAACTACATCTAAATGAAGAAGCCTTAAGAGAAACATTAGAAGAAGAAGTAAGGGATGAAAAAGAACGGGATGAGAAAATTAGGCAAAAACAAGCTAATGATGAATTATTCATGTTGGAATTTAGGGTGAAATATGATTCAGAATACAAGTCAGAATAATAATCTAGGAATATTTTTAATTTTGTTGTTTTAAATGTAATGTGTTAAATTTCAATGGCTACTTTTAAATGTAATGTTTTAAATTTCAACGGCTACTTTTCCCTTATAAATACCCCTTTACCATCATTCATTTTCTCACACAACTTCTTATACAACTCTCTCAAATGGATTCCAATCTCAATAACGAAAATGATCAATGGGAACTCAGTCTTGATATAGATGATTCCGATCTCCGATTAACGCTCGTTCTTACTCCCTGTAGCAGCACACGTGTTGAAACATCCACCCCAACCCAAAAGCCAGTTAGGATAATACCCGGTCCTGCAGGTATTGTTCAAGCAGCCAAGCTGCTTAAACAAAAGGATATTCTTCTTGGTCGGGACGGTGATGTAATATCGACACAAGAATATATGAAGAAAGTGGTTGAGGATGTGAGTGAGGATGAGGATTTTAAGAGTGGGTAATGGGTTAGTGTCACTGACTATGTGAATGCTAATGGTGGCATTATGAGTGGGTGTTTAGGAGACATCGAGAACTTTTTCAAGAATGGGAAACTTGACCAAGTTGTTGCAATAGTCAAGTCTTGTTCTCCGAATGTGATTGGCGATCTCATAGTGACTATGAAAGATCTCTCAGGTACAATACCTAGAACAATACATCACAAAGTCATTGATGATGGTGGTTATGGAAAGGATATTACTGTATGAGCTGTTTTGATACTTGTTAATGTTTCAGTTTTTACTCTTAAACCATCAATGCATTACCTTAACATTACAATGAGAAACGTGGTTAAGGTTTTCCGTAAGGATACGATTCCTGAAAGTGGCAGTGGTTAATGCATTAACTTAACATTATTATGTAATGTTTTTATTTTTATGTAATGTTTTTTTATTATAATGTAATGTTTTTTATTTTATTATGTAATGTTTTTATTATTAATGCAATTTAATTTTGTTGTTAAAAAAATTGAAAAAAAAATAAAGGTTGCCTAATAGTGGCAAAAAGTCGCGTGTAGGTCGCCGGAGTGAAAAAACTAATGTGACAGAGTAAAAATATATGTCACTGGTGGCCCTTGTAGTGCATAGCCTTAAGGTGTGAGAAAATTCTTGTTTTGGCCACCCGTACATGGCCTTTGGCGTGTTTTGGTCAACTTTGATTCTACTTCCCAAAATGGTCAAGCTCTACCACTATACTGCTCTACCAAGTCCATTGCTCGACACATGCCTATTATTTTAATTAAAAAAGTACATATGATTTGAGTGTTTGTCTTATTATTAATAGGTAAAAAGTCCAAAATACCCTCACCTTTTATATTATTTACCACCTACATTCCCCACATACCTCACCTATCTTTATAATCACCATATTCATTTTCAGATTCCGACGACATCGCCACCGCTCAACTGCTCCACCACCACTACTCTACTGCTCCACCACCACGGCTCGACTGCTCCACCGCCACCGTTGAATTTCATTTCATAAAAACAAGCTCAAATAATATAAAAATATTTTTTTCATTTGCCTTCTAAAAAGAAGAAAACAAATACGTACATTACTATGCATCACGTACTGTAGACATTAATTACTAGACCTTTTGGTTTACTAAACACTCATGTTATAATAATAATATTGTGTGTATAGATTTAGTGGCTGACAATTGGTAGGGACCAAAGATAGTCTATCATTTTCCGGTCACGTGAAAACTGCATTACAACTTGGACCGGCCACCATTCAATTTTTATTATTCCGGTTAACCGCTTTTTTCACCATCGACTTGTTGAGGCTAAGATTCAGCCACGACACACCAAACTTTGTGATAATGAACAAACCCAGATCCAAAAAAAGCAATAAAAAAAAGATGATAAAACGCGTCAAGTGAAGGGGGACATGGCTAGTTTCGGTGACGATTTACGTTGGTGATGGTGCGGTTCAATGATAAGAATACAACGAAAGGAAAATATTCAAAATTTTAACAGCAGTAGTAGTTTGATGTTAGCGACGGTAGCTGAGCAACTCCGTCTTTACAAACCACCTGCTG
This sequence comes from Tanacetum coccineum, assembly GCA_026074375.1. Lineage (NCBI taxonomy): Eukaryota > Viridiplantae > Streptophyta > Magnoliopsida > Asterales > Asteraceae > Tanacetum > Tanacetum coccineum. The sequence goes on along the minus strand of BQNB010004065.1, from coordinate 85,809 downwards.
CTACTGATGAACATGATGATGATGGAGTTGTTTCTAAAGTGGGTATCTTGGAATCTGCAACACCAGTAGTTGTAATGTTTTTGTATACAGGATATTTAGAGTGTTATTCAACAAGTAAACAAAAGATAGCAACATATCAAGAGAAAATATTAACTCCAATTATTTGGTTACACATTGGTCTGGTGAGCGCAGAGATAGCAACACATGATGCACTATTATATAACCTTACAAAAATTGGGGGCACCCGGGTCAAAAATTGGCCCGATATTTGAGATGTTGTCGGAATCTGGAAAAGATAAAAGGCATGTTGGAGAAGATTATTATAGGTGAAAGATGATGATTAGGTAAGGAAGAGAGATAAAATATTAAGTTGGGGGTATATTAGTAACTTTGTATAAAGTAATGGGTCATGCTGTTGATTTGTGGGGTAACAAAATGTATCTTTTCGGTGACACGTGTCAATCATCTAACTTGGTAGAGCAGTAGAGTGATAGAGCTTGACCATCTTGGGAAGTAGAATCAAAGTTGACCAAAACACGCCAAAGGTCATGTACGGGTGGCCAAAACAAGAATTTTCTCTTAAGGTGTAGTCATGGATCGGAACGCCATGAACATAGGCAGCCTAAAGTTTAAGACCATACTGCAACAACATCAAAAGTAGTTTGTTTAATGTGAGAACTATCTACTTATATATGGAGTAGTACTATACGTCGACAATCATGTCTCAAAAAGGATGATCATTTCAGTGTTGGTCCGTCTGTTTGAAAGTATAGAGGTAGCAACTTTAAAGCATTTACCAACACACATTAGACCAACAACACAAGGTAAACAAAATGTTCGTGCCTTTCTCGAAACCAAAAGCTTATGGTTAAAAATTTAGAGAAAGCTTCATTAATTTTCCAGAGATGAATCAATTTTCCAGGACAATCTCGCCACGTGACACTTGGAACATAAGATTTAATTAAAGCTATAACTTGCACATAAGATACAATTTAATACCAAAAATGTATGAAATACTGTAACACTCTCAAAATACGATACGCAGCGGAATACAACATTTGGGATGCTACTTCATGATACATGTACACGAGTCCCAGTAAACGTTCAAATGATACGTTTGTAAAACAAAATTTATTTTATTTATACGAAAAACATCAGAGTTACAAGGTCCCAAACTAACTTAAAAACTTCATTTCAAAAAGTCATGACACGACTTCTTTTACAAAGCGTTCTTTTCTTTAAATAAACAAAACATTTCACCGTGACACAGTCTTTGATATCCGCGTTCCGTCCCATCCAAGCCATCAACAGCATCTAAACCTGAGATACATGCTTAAAAACGTCAACAAAACGTTGAGTGAATTCATAGAGTTTACAAACAACAATCAGAACGCAATCTTTGGTTCCATAAAACACGTATGACTGCTAGCTAGGCAGGCCACACAACTTTTCCATCTTGTATGAGCCCGTGTACCGAACCTTAACACATTTATCATTATAGATAAAATAAGTGACCGGGTATTATGACCACCCCTTTCTTAATACAAAATGTCCGTTACAGGATGTTCACCAACGGATTCATACCCAGACAGGGCTGTCAAACCCAATAGATCTACTTAATGCATTCAGCGCTTACCTCCTCGGTAATTAACGAGTGCACAGTCAAAGGCATAAACTCATAGCATGGAATCATATCACGTATCAAAACACATTGCGTTCACTTTTTAAAACAAACAACAAGTACACATCGCGCTACTTGTGTTCCAATTTTTAAAACAAGCATGTATCCCCCTCGCGGGTTTTAGAACATTTAAAACAGTTTAAAAGCGAGGCTATGAACTCACATTGATCTAAGCCGAATATCAAAATAGCTGAAACAATCCAAAGTCGTCTCAACAACGAACTTAACCGCGACCTATAATTTATGTCGCTTAGTTATTATACCGTAAGATACGATCGAATAGTGCGTACGTCGCAACTATTGAAATAGTATTAATATGCATACACATGTGATGAGAAATCCACTTGCGCGTCCTAGATCCTAAACCCTACATAGTTGAGTTAAGATCATTCTTTTTATTACGCATTCGATACCTTGTTGAAAACTTTCTATCTTCAGAAACTTTCTATTTTTAGAAAGTTGCTATTTTCGGATAGTTACCATTTTTAGTAAGTCTCGTCATCAAATTTTATTTATAATAATATTCATTTATCTCGTCGCACATTCGACGTTCAAATTAGTTATCATTTACTCGTATCAGGATTATGTCCCGTACGTTTACCAAAAGTTACCACTTTTAGAATTATATCCGTTCATAAAAGTCGTTAAGTCTAAATTGTTATACTTGTAATAATAATAATATCGTTTATTATTTTATAAACACCCAATAAGATTCATATCAACCCGTTGACTTTCAAATGTCAACGTTGGACTTTACTTGACTTTGACTATATGTGTATATATATTGCTAGATCTGACCCGCTCAAAACGACCCATTATATCACATTTTCACGACTCGGACTCTAAAGAGATTTTATGTAAAACGACGTTCCGAACAACTTTTTAGTTTTAGCCGAGACCTGAAACTCGAAGAAAAATGACCAAAATGCCCCTGCAAGTTTCTGTAGGAACTTATAACATTTTTAATAAAGTTCAGAATTTGACTTTCAATTTTGACACGTTATTACGCGATTTTAAAACTAACAAACCTCACGGCAAAGTAAGACGACATTCCGAACAACTTTCGTGTTTCGCCGGAAGACCGAAACGGACCCGAAAGTTCTCAAATCGGACGTTTAAAATACTGCCAGCAACTAATATATTTCACAACACTTTATTTTCTACTTAAAGTGTATATTTCGATTTCGCTCTAGATTCTTCGTTATTAGGAGTTAGAAGCTCCATTTTATATCAAAATGATCGTCTAAGTAAGCTTTATCATATTCTTCAATAAAAAAAATAGATTTCTCAAAATCTCGAACCTCGTTTTCCGCGCCAAAGTTTCTGCTCAAATCTATTAGCTACGAAACGCGCCAAAATCCATTTTTGACCCAAAAACTCATTCACGACACATCTAAAATGGCCTATAATCAACATTCAACTTGCTCAATCAAACAATAACAAAAACTAACTAGACGACACAAGATCCATTGGATTTCATCACATGCAATTGTTAAAAACAAAATCGAATCGCAAAACTATTATTAAACTAGCATGTAAAATACTTACAATGTTATATATAGCAAGATCGGACTCGATCAAGACTCAACTCGTACCTTTTTGTTCCCTAGCCGTGACCTTGGGTACCAATACCACCAAACCGAAACCAAATCAAGCTCAATCAAAACCAAACTAAACTTGCTCAAAACCAATCAACAAAACACACCCTAGTGTGTCCTTACCCGGTTCGAACCCACAACCAACAGCAACCTTTAACCTTTTGAATCAAAAACTCTCACTAATATTTTTTTTCCACTAATCTTTAAGCCACTACTAGCATTAAAAACCTTTTATTTTAATCAAAACCTAAACTTGCATAAACCTTAATGCATGTTTATTTTTCTTCCATAGATGATCAAGATATTATCATCTAAACAATATTTGATGGTTGGAAAAATCAAAACACCAAGGGTAGGGGTGTTTGTTTGCTCGTCCGAACCTAAAAGAAAGAAGAAACAAGAAAACAATGCTTCAACTTGATCCTTGATTAATCTAAACTATTTTTAAGTGATGTTTGAATATATTTCAATAGTCAAAATTTGTTGATGGTGCTTATGGTTGAGTGTGTGTGTCCGTTCGGTTTAGAGAGAACAAGGAGAAGGGAAAACAAAACTTTTAACTATGAGTTTACTTGTATATATATGTGAAGTGATGGGATTATGAACCTTGGAAGCATAAGCAATGCATAATCATTGCATTTCATAGGAAATTAAAATGTTTTGAGTGTGGTTGTGGCCTTGTAGCCGGCTAGGGAGCTAGAACAAGCATGCATACATTTTTTTTCTGAATTTTGAATTTTATTTACTTGTATATATTTAATTAAAAGTGACATTTGACACCATTTAAATAAAACGTAAACGTTAAACGCGAGTTTGGCCAAGGTCAAGGAACAAGGACGACATTCGTAAAAATAATAATTTACGATCTTAAAAATGATAACGAGACGCGTCGTAAATGTTTACGATGCTGAAAACGTTTAACGATCGCACGGTCAAACGTTGACTCGCGAAACGACAAAAATAAAAAATTCCAAATTCCGTTCGTAATAAAATACGAAAATATTTATTTTCGACATTTAAAATTTTAAATGCCGACATTCGTTCACATGAACTTATAAAATAATAATTATGACGTCGAATTCGTGATCGTCATACGCGTCGTAAAAACTCGGGTTGTTACATTCCACCCACCTTAAGGGAGCGTCGTCCCGGTGCTCGTCTTTTCTTACTTATCTTAATTTCACTTGCAGTGAGACGGTTTCCTCATTATTGAACGGACTCACATGCTCGAACGCAAAAATCATGCGTTATAATACTCGCCATGACTATTCCGGATGGTAAGTCAACAAAATTAATGGTAATTTATACCAACAAGATCAAAATATATATGCAATCGCTCTTATCACAAGATACAAAATACGCCACGGAACGTATCCGGGAAAACATAAATCACGTCGTTTTTAAACGAAAAACTTTAAATGAAAGATCAACCCAAATCTTAATTTGGTGATCATTCCAACAAAACAAAGCGCACATCGCTACGCAAAACCGAAACATACGTCGCTAACCAAAGCCCAAGCGTACATCATTGTCCAAAACCAAAATACCCATCAATATCCAAGACCAAATTACACGTGTCGCCCTCCCAGTCTCATTTAATAATGCACCACCGGTTGCTAAAATATTCCGGAGTACATACGACCCCATCAAACGCATTATAGCGCTAACACATAAAATCACATAAGCGCATAATCACATATTCGTCATTTTATGATGACTTCGCATTTCGGCCTAGCTTTACTTAGGCACTTTATCATACTTGCTCATTATCACACTTAGCAACAATCATGCTTGCTTATTATAAGGCCTTAGCAAAATAACCGTGCTTGCTTACTATGAAGCCTTAGCCGAATAACCGTGCTCGCTTACTATGAAGCCTTTGCAAAATAACCGTGCTCACTTACTATGAAGCCTTAGCAAAAATAATCACGACATGTGGGTAGGCATTACCCAAGCCGATTCAAATCACGTTATATCACGCTTGCTAACTAGTCAAGCCATTCCGGCAATAATTCTGACTTAATCAGGGCTAAGTCCTAACCAACAATGACCACGCTTGTTAATCATCAAGCCATGATCGACAATAATTCCGAATTAATTACGGTTAAGTCCTAACCAATCATAGTCATGCTTGTGGTTTATCTTGCCACGAATGACTATAGACTTTCAGGATACCAATCCATGTTCACAGAAGACCTTTTGGGTGTGCGTACCCGTCCAATTGAACTTTCACTGAGCCCCGGGCAAATGTACCCATTCGCTCACATCCTAAGCCGCATCATGGGCTACACAAAAGCGACATAAGCGCTTATTAACATTCAAAGCACATAGCACATAAAGCACATTTTTCACATAATTTGGCGCCAATAATCTCGCTAGAAAACACGTATTTTCGAAAGACAAATCAAAAGCAATCAAGAAAACAATTGAGCATCATGGGCTCATTGCTCGTTTGACAAAAAATCAAAATTCTAACGTTTCTGCACCGCAACTAGCATAGTCGACTCGGTCCTAATGCATCGCATCGAATCTTAGATGACTCAACTAATCAAGTCGACATAATTACGCACATTCCTAATTCAATACCGTTCAACTTAAGGCGTTAGCTACTTTGATTGTTCCTCCAGGATGGAAACGGATGTCGCCATTCAGCTGGATTCTCCAATCTTTTCACCCTTATATACGCACACTAAGTCGTCACGTCAAGGAGTAAGGACCACTACACCTAACTTTAAGTCAGGGGTCGTTTAGTGCTTTATTCTAATCCTCGACGATTCTGGGTATATTTACAACTATACTACCACTACTTTCCATTTCGGGGAAAGAAGTCTTCTTCACGGCCATCGGTTGCTACATCAATGGCAACACACATTTAACGTAGGAGAAGTCTTCTCCATTTCTCAGTTTCAACCTCGGAGCTAAACACCTTAGCTTCCACCCTCCTTGGAAACTTTATATTTTCAAGAAGATCCCTTCTTAGTGTCGGTATCCGGTTCACATCATTGATAGTTCAAGTATATCATTGCTCACTAACATACCGATCACATTTGGTCTCGACACGTGTCTCCATGACAACCGTCGATCTTATATTAACACGATTTAGACTTCACTCCTTTCTAGACACACTCGTTCCGAACAATACCGTTGGTGTTTTCCCTTTGGGACGACTCGGTCACAACGACTGGCATGAGACTCTCTCCATGCAGTCAATAGGAGTAGGGTTACTTGCACAAGAATCCATAACAGGGGTAAAACACTTTTCTTTTTCGAGAAATCCAACTCGAACAATTTTCCAAAACTCGACATTTTAAAAGGTGACGATTTATCCGACATAGCGTGGTTCTTCCTAAATTATGCATAGTTGATCAAGTTATGCATAATTGAGGACCAAACGACATCATGTCCATCCTCGTCAAAATATTCCTTTTTCATACACTACACGCGTAAGTTATTTTCTCGGTATATAAAAAATGATTAAAAATAAAAACAGAAATATAATTGTTTTAAAAGAAAGAAATGAAGATAGCATAATTCCATCTTCCATTCTTATTATTTTTTTAAAAAAATTATTTTTTGAGAAGTAATTTATTTGACACCATAGGGTCAGTTTATGATATTTGAAAACACATTTTTCCATTATTTACACAAGCAGTTTATACAACAAAATCGGTACAATTCGCGCAACGACATTTGTCCAACACACAAATTCGTTATTGCGATCCACAGTTTTAAAAATCATTAATTCACAAGGCACCTTTTAATACAGTTAGTTCAACGGTCACAGCAAGTACCAAAAATAATACCCACTCATGGACTATGCAAGCAAGTATCATACGAGTGCAAAGGATTCACCAACCGGAATCATTCTACTCTCGAGGTCAAGTCAATTTAGTAACAATACCACTCAAAGGCAACAGCATCCACAATCCACAAAACTCATAACCAAAGATAACCATAATCCTTTCATAACCATAACAATGATAATAATGTCGGGGGCAGTATACATGCAACCAAAATCCCCCAAAAGTTACAATCTTTAGTTCCAAGACCGATACATCCAATCATGATGATTTCAAAGTTTCTAATACAAGGATCCTAACATCCGAATGGTTGCGGTGTTCACAAAAACAAAATACACCTTGCAGCATGACCTCACTAACTGACACTAGCAGTTTAGTGACTATACAAATGGTCATAATCTAACCAAAAATCAAAATAAACAACCAATGGGACTACTGAGGTCCTGGTGGTCTCCTCTGCAAATCAGTAAGGCGTCTATCTATCAAAAGAATGCACTGCATCAATGTGCTCTCACGGCTGCTCATCTCATAAACCGTAGTTTGCAGGTGTTGAATCTGTACATCTCTCTGCTGCACAGCGGCCTGCAAAGTCTGCACCTGTTGAGTCAATCCCTCGATCACCTCATCCCTCTGGGTCGTAGCCTGCTGACCCTGCTCCACCTGAGTACCGACATGCTCGAGTCTATCCATGGCCTAAACCATCTGGGACGCTATAACCTGCACATGTCCCTCTACAGCAGAAACCCTAGGGCCATTCTCCCCAATAGTAATGCCCTCCGCCACCTCAGCATCGCTCACCTAGATCACCTTCTTCACAAGCTGTCCATGTCCGTACTCCAGGTTACCCATACGGGTGCACAAATCCTCAATCACTGACGGAGGCACGAGAAATCCAGGTGCTGGGTGGGTGAAAGATTGTCCCTCAGCAGCAGCAGTGGATGGACCTCCTACCTCGTAAGTGCTCGGTAAGGGCACAACTGGCATCGGAGGTGGTGTGACGGGAGCCATCTACCACTCCTCGTTCACCTCCCAGACCTCCACCTCATCCTTGAATCCCTCGAAGTCGTCATCACTTAAATCGCCATCACCGAATAACATGGCGATGTCCTCCTCTACGTCAATCACTGGAGCGATCACCTACTCCTTCATCTCTACTATCGGCTTAGCAATCTCATCAACTAACAGGCCAACCATCGGCTCGTCTGCCACATTATAACACCCCCATTTTTGACATATAGTAGCGGAAGCTAATCTGGGGTATTATTTCATAGTACAACAGTCATAATCATAGAAAATGACTCAAAAGAGACGTTTTTAAAAGATAAGTTATCATTCATTATTTCATCAGAGTTTTTACAAATAGAGGTCCCAAAATCTACATGAAAACATAAAGTTTGAATAATAACAGTTTAGCCATCTTCAAGTCTGTGTCACTTCGTGCCATAAGATGCTCAGTTACCTGAGATAAACATGCTAAAAAGGTCAACACAATGGTTGAGTGAAATTCATAAGTTTATGGTAAACAGTTTGAATACAAGTTCAATAGTGGGTTACGTTGTTATACACCCATAAGTGTAATAATTGCAATGAGTACAATTATTATGAAAAACAGTATTATTGCCCTAAGCTCATGCACCGATACCTTGAGATAATCAATAATCACAATAAGTTACCCCAACGGGTGCCTTTGCCAAACACCTGCATAGTGTTTCAAATGAAGTGTGTTTGGTTACCAGAAAGTATAGGTACACCAACGGGGATGCTCAGTCCCAAATAGATCTATTCACAGCATTCGCGCTTACTCCGAAAAGTAATTAACGGTTCATGATAGTGGGGTCTTAATGGCAAAAGTAAGGACTTAGGCAATAATATATCAGGATAGCATACAGTTGGAAAAATACTCGTATTCATGGTTTATAGCATGTATCCCCCTCGCGGGTTTATGAAAACATTAGAAGATTTAAAATGCGAGGCTATGAACTCACCTTAACAGGGGAAATCTGATTGATGGCAAAAGTATATAAAGTGAAAGTAACGGCTTCGTCACGCAACCTGGGGTAATATGTCAAGTCTTAGTGTGATGGTTTATGTTTCAAAACTTTATAAAGTTTAACG
>BQNB010004065.1:46615-71615 GCA_026074375.1 Tanacetum coccineum | reverse complement strand
GTTTAATATGCTGAGCTGGCCAATCTCCGTGCAAAGATTTGAAAGGTCCAAATGTACCGAGGATTAACTTTCCTCGATTCCGAATCAATGACACCTTTACAAGGTGATACTTTTAACATAAACACATACAATCTCCAACTTGAAAATTCTTAAGCTTTCGCCTTACCATTGCTTAACTTCTTTTCGATCTCTTGTATAATCATGCTACTTGTCAAAATTTGCACTATCTTTTCATCTGGTTTCATAGATTATCTTCTGCGTCCTGTAAAGTTGCTCACACATCTCCAACCGCCCAGCAAACAGTGATCTGGCACTTTCGACCATAAATGTCTCATATAGTGTTTGCCGTTAATAACTGGCAGTAAACTCCGTTATCCTTATTAGAATAAGCGTCTACTCAATTGGTAACAATGTTTCTTCTCCGCATCCTATTTCCAAAATCTATAACATAGGCTCAAGCAATGTGTACTCTCAAGTTTGATAGTCTCTTTACATGTTGCCCCATACCACGTTTTAGGATGATTGCCGACTCATGATCTATCTTTGAGTACCTAAAGCACTGTTGAAGGAATTGTCAATCTAAACGAGTGAAAGACTGTCACGATCCCGAGATGATAATTATTGGCACTCTATCGCCGGAGACTATTTCTTCTATTTTATTCTTTATTATAAGTTTGTAAGTGTTTCCATACTATCTTCTCTCGTAGGATGAAATGTAAGATTTGTAAAGCGCTCGACAATGACCCAGATTGTGTCATGCCATTTGATGTTTGGGTAGTTTGTGATGAAAACCAATTGTTATTCTCTCCCACTCCACATCGGAATCTCTGGTTGTCTACAGAAGCCATGGCCTTTGACATTCTGCTTTAAACTTCTAAGCAGTGTTAAACACTTACATAACATACTCAGCGATGATTGCCTTCATGTTAGGCCACCAATAGAGTTTCTTAGATCCTGATAAAAACTTGTCAAACCTGTTGAATAATACTTTGTTTAAGGACATCATGCATGATTTAAGTCTCTCGGCGATTACCAAAAAGTGGTAGACTAACCTCGGTTTAATACAACGTGTTCCATCAGGATTAATTTTCAAGTTCTTGCTTTGTCCATTTCTCGGAAGTCTCAACTTGATGTTTTTCTTCTTTGAGTGCTTCAGAGTTTGAAACTTCTATGAGAATTTATGGATAGGTAATATTGGAATAATGGTGCGATAACTAATAATCTAACCCAAGAGTCGTTTTGATTCGTTCCTTCGCTTAAGCAACTTTCATGACATTTGCCTTTCCAAGATGGTAGCGAATTTCACAATCATGAATCTGCAAGCAATTCTAGCCAACGGCGTTGTCTCATGTTCAGCTCTTTTCTTGATCAAAAGGTATACATAGGAGCTGAAGACTTTTATGATCAGTGAACACAGTACATTTGGTGCCATACAGATAGTGTCTCTAAATTTTAAGAGCGAACACTACTGCTCCTAATTCGAGATCATGAGTGGTATAGTTTTCTTCATAAGCGAAGTTGTCGATGCATAGAATATCCTTCTCTTATATGCATAACACCGCTCCCAGACACCCATCACACATGGATCATCATAGTAAACAACAAAATCATCATTTCCTTATTCAAAGGTAATCTAAGATTAGAGCTCACATAGCATTTATTTTAGTAGATGAAAAGCCGACTCTTGGGCGTCTCTTGCACCTCACACGATTAATATTTTCCTTGTTTTTCTGGTTAATCAGTCAAAGACGTTGAAATCTTCGAGATATCTTTAATATAATCCTCTGATAGAAGCCGGCCAAAGATCCTAAGAATTGACGTATTTCTGTGGTTATAGAGCTTTTCAATTCTTAACTGCTTCAATCTTGCGGGGTCTACATGAATGTCCTTGACTATCATTAGTGTCACACTAAGAAAATTGCACGATTACAATCCAGAAATCACACTTGGACGTACTGGCATTACAACTGTCTTTCTTGAGTATTCTAAGGATTTATTCCAAATTCAATTGGTCTGATCTTCTTGTTATGAAGTATATGAATATATCCTTCGATGAACACATTAGGAATTTTCCTAATATGTTTATAATACATCACCCTGGGCCACACCATAGATCATGAATAACAGCAGTGCCATGCGTTAAATCCAACCCTACGTACCACTACGAGGTTGAGGGGATTATGCTGATGGTATTGAGTATTACAAACTTATAATTGGTTGTGAGAATGAGATGTGATTGTGGACGTGTAATAAAGAATAAAGTAGATTGGGGAAATGTGAATCATTCATGCGTTTGGTATATGTTTAGTTGAAGAAGTTTGTGAATATATAGGTTTAGTTTATATGGACAGGTTTGTTGCTGTATTTCTTTTTATATAATTTAAAGAGAAAATAGCGAAAGGACGTGTAGGATTAATACACATCGAATATATTGAGTTAGGGTAGTTATCAGTGCTTGCTCTGATGGAGTGCTATATAGAGGGTGATAGCGATATGGTGGGGTAGGGTTTTTTAAATTTATTGGAAATTATTACTTGGAGAATGGAGGAAGGAAAGGTTATTTACAGAATAAACTTCAGGAAAGTATATTTCATAAAGTTATATGCTTATAGAGGTTATAGTCCGTATCTAGTAATACTTTAAGTGGTTTAAAAAATTGCGAAAAAATAAGTGATTGGGAGGAGGATGGTGGTTGTATGGAAGATGTAGAATTTAATTGTGAAGTGTAAACTTAGGATGAGCAAAGTTTAAACAGTTGATATTTGGATGGGAAGAAGTTAATGTATATTTAGTATTGGGATTAGAATGTGTAGGGATTTAATATAAATTAAGTGAAGTAGGGTTATGATGTGTGGTTGGAATTTTTTTTTGGTTTGTTTGTTTTAGTTTTATTGGTCTGATTGGAAAAAGTTGTTATGTGTTTGGAGTTATAGGTGTATGTAAGAATGTTAGATTTTATTATAGGTTTATTTTGTTGGTAGTATGATGGAATGTTGAGGCAAGTAGATATTATAAAAGTGTGTTTATAGAAAGTGAATGATTTTTTTATATTGATTGTGTGGGGGTGTGTTGGTTATGTAAGGGTAGTAATGTCGGGAGGGGGTGATGGAAGTTAAATATGATGGGTGATATGAAGAATGGGGGGTGGGGTATGTGTGGATAGGAGTGGATTTTTTAGTTATCTAATATGAATGTTTTAGGTTATATATAGGGGTGAATTGAATTTAAAGGGGAGATGGGAAATGGGTGGGGGATGGAGTGGTTTTTTGAGACTTAATTGTTGATTTATTAATAGCTTGAATGAGATTGAATTGTTGGATGTATGGGATGGAGGTATATTGAAAAGGAATGTGTAAATGTTTGGATGGTTGTGTAAGATTATACCGAAAGTTTATTGTCTTACGTGCTGTATGGTTGGGGATATGTTTGTACGGTTGTTGGGGATGTTTCAGTAGTGGCTTATTGGTGAAAGTTCTACATGTATATATGGCTTGTTTGGTGTATAAGTGATATTGACAAAAGAGATGTGGGTCAGGATAATGTAAGATGGAGATGGTAATGAGGGAAGATTGTTTTGTGGTGTTAGAGGAAATTACATAATGTAGTATAGCTTTACAACACGAGGTAAAATTACATATTTTTATATGTAGATGGAAATTTTGGTAATAAAGGTAAGTATCAGGTAGAGTATATAATAGAATTGAGTTCTTGAAAAGTTAAATATATTATGGTTTATGTAGGAGTAAGTATGAGGAATGTTTAGGGACAGTAATTATGTGTTTTAAATATGGTTTGTATAAAGTTAGATGGGTTATGATGAGTGAAAATGTGGGGGAATTTAGTTTTAAACAAGATAGTGAGGATTATGGTAAGATGGAGTGGGGTATTGGATGGATTGATAGTTATGATGGGATGGATTAATAATATGTAATAAACGAAGGAAGTAAGGATTGTTTGTGGTTTGGTTAATGATATAGGGTAGTAAGGTTAGGGAGTATAGTGATTATATTTGGAAGGGTGGTGGTTATTTAGGGGAAATGGGGTAGAATAGTGAGGAATGTGAGGAGTTTTATATTTATAAAATAGTTTCTTGTTGGATGCAGTGAGTAGGGCGCTTGCAAGTGTATAAGAAGCTTGGGGGAGGATTGATATCAACATAAGACAAACATCTAATAAGATTGATTATACATTGTATAATTGATTTCATGATTATGGGTTAATGGTGAGGTAGGTCTGCATTAATAGATGAGAAAAAACAGCACATAGAGTTTTTCTTGTGGGATGAAGGTGTCATGAGCTTATGTGTGTTGATAGAATGGGGTGGTATTGAGATTATTCATTTTGAATATAAGTTGTTTTATGGAGTGAAATAGGAATGTTTTGGGGTTGGATTGTTGGGGTATTGTTGAAGGTGTTATTGTGTGGTACGTAATGATTGATTATGTTGGGTGTTGAGTTTATTAAATAGGAGATAGTGTTAGTATGGTATTGATTATTTTGTTAAGACTAGAGATGCGTAATTTAGAAATAGGAGATAATATTTAATGATCACCATTGTATTATATAATAACATCTTGACTTTGTACTGTACATAGTAAAAATTTGACTAAGTGTTGTTATTTATACCAAACATCCTGTGGCTAGGTTTCTATTAAAATCTTACTAGTATCTAATCTAGTAGTCAGATGGTACTTCCTGACTGTCTTGTTTATATATTGCATTTCAATAGTATGTCAGTTCGGCTTTGGGTAGTACCTGTTTTCTTTGTTTATTTGTTCTAGTTACAAGCCTGAAGCGAGACAAAGCAAACTATGATTTACCATTGGGATGTACATTTGAATGTTTTAGATATTTGAGTATTGAATCGCATTTCAGCTTCCAGATGGCATAATCGGGTGTATTAGAAAACGTCAGGTGATAGACCTTCGATCTGTCTTATATGGTCTCATAGGCGTCAGAGAGTGTTCATCCTAGAGGAGTCAAATTGACTCAAGTTCTCCTCGGACTTGCCTCGAATTGTCTTACGAGAGCTTTCTCCTATCTTAAATGAGTGAGGAGGGCAGAAGTATAGGAGGATGAAATCGGTCATGCCTCGTTTCTTTGGAATAGTAGATAAGATATATGTATTACTGAGGATTTAACATTAGAGGTTTTTAGCTTATGATGAGGCAGTATAGTTGGGAGTGGAATTGTGATTCTTTAGTATATTATGTTGGCATTACTTATATAGATGATCATGAAAAAGTGAAAGAGTTGGTGAAGCTATCGGAACTAAACTAAATGAGTTATTTGAAGAGCTAGAATAAATTTTTCCTAGTGAAGCTGGGACATAGTTCGGTGAAGCCGGGAAGAAGTCTGAAGGTGAGGAAAAACTTCCTTAAATAGCAGAAGGAGGGTGTTGGAGAAGACATCACTCTGTTAAAACCCATGGTAAATAACATAAGTTATTTATATAAGAGTAGAATAGTTCTGTACCGACATTCTATCGGGAGATGTAGTGGCATGGAGGACTTTCTTGATTGGAAAAAAGAAAAATAGTTATAGTTAATGTTTCAACCTTGTTCTCTATAACCGTGGCTCTTGATACCAATCTATAACACCCCTATTTTGACATATATAGCAGCGGAAGCTAATCTGGGGTATTATTTTATAGTACAACAGTCATAATCATAGAAAACGAATCGTAAAGAGACGTTTTTGGAAAATTTAAGTTTATCAATTCATTATTTCATCAAGTTTTAATACAAACGAGTCCCCAAAATCTACATGAAAACAGAATTTAATGTAACCAGTTTTGCCATCTGTAATCCGTGCACAATCCTGCCATAATGCTCAAATATCTAAGATAAACAATGCTAAAAAGGTCAACACAATGGTTTTAGTAAAATGTCATAAGGTGTATGTAACAGTTTGAATACAAGTTCAATAGTGGTAACGTTTTATAGCACCCATAAGTTATAATAATTATAATTGTACAATTATTAATAGAAAACAGTATATTGCCCTAATGCTCATGACACCGAACCTGAGAAATCAATAATCACAAGAACTTCCCAAAGTGCCTTGCCAAACACCCCATAGTGATTCAAATGATAGCCATTGTTACCAAAAAGTATAGGATACACCAACGGGCAAGTATCTCAGTCTACACAAATCAGATCTATTTCCCTATGCAAATCGCTGCTTACAACCAAAAACATGTATTACCGGTTCTCTGATTATTGGGAGAGTCTCCCATTTATGGACAACAAGTAAGACTTAGTCAAAATATCAGGATACCATACAATAGAAAAAACACTCGTATTCATGTCTCTATGATTAGCATGTATCCCCCCTCGCGGGATTTTTATGAAAACATTAGAATATTTAAAATGCGAGGCTATAACTCCACCTTCTCATCATAGGAAAATCTGATGCGCCACACCCCGGTATAATAATTATCCCGGTCCAAAGCAGACCACAGCATAGCTAAAGTCACGCAACCTGGGGTAATAGGTCAAGATCTTAGTGTGAGGTTTATATTTGCAACACTTCATAAAGTTTACACATATTACTTTTATTTCTAATTATAGAAATATTTATCACTGCGTTTGGCTATCATAATCGAGAGGCCATGTAGTATCGTGAGGAGTCCAGGGCACTTTAAAATCGTAAACCCAGCAAACTCGTCAAAACAAATACCAAAATGGAACCCCTCACATGAAATTCCCTAGTAACGTGATACGATAAGATTTTAAGTTTCTTCAAAAGCTAGTCGATGATAAATTACGATAATTATATAACGTAATTCTTTTATAATGCGTCGATCGTTGATTAATAGTGATAAATGTATTGGTTTTAATAAAATTGAGTTTTATACTAATAATATATATTTTTATAATTTACATAAAAATATTATATTTTAGAATTTTATGTTTGCAAAAATGGCAATATAACCTCAGCATTTATAAACTTTACAATTTAGATCTTTACATAATAAAGTATATATAAATTTTAAACATTAACTTGAAAAATGGCAGATAGGTCGTTTTAATGGTTATAACTTAAAGGAATGACATTTTCTAGCCCCTCTAGTTATAAAATTTTCAAGAAAGTTATAATATAATATCCCCAATGCATAAATATTTGCAAATTAAGTCCAAAAGCCATGCAAGCATAATTTAGATCCAAATGATATTTGCAGGTTTATACTTATTTAGAATAAGCAAAAATAAACGTTTAACATAACAAAAGTTTAGAAAAAGGATTCCGTTAGCTAAAAAATTAAAATGGTCTTTTTTTTAGGTTTTTAGTAAAAAACACATGGGTGAGGATTCAAGGCTTCAAACAAGAGTTTATATATGATCTAACAACCCTTATGAAAGATCTAAAACAGAATATGAGCTTATTGAACTAGATTTAGAGCTTACTTGAGCTAAAATGGGTCGAAATGGGGTTTTTAGGTTTGTACGCCTAGAAAACAACTTCAAGGGCTTCTTTCTCTTGGTTTCCCTTGCTCAATTTCAATCTTGGGATTCTCTTATCTTATAAACTCTAGAATGGCTAAACTCCATTTGAGTGTGTGTTTTGAGTTTGAAGGATGAAATGAAAGGGTGTGTATGTTTCGGCTTATATAGGGTGAAACCAACTGGTGCTAATTTCTTGAGTAATGGCCAAGGTGTAGGTATAAGTGGGAGCTATGAAGGCTATAGTGCATAGAAGAGCTAGAAAAATATCTAAGCAATGGGTGGGGTTATAGGGGTTTTGGACTACAAAGTGACAAGGATACAAGGACTACTTGGTGTCCAAGGTGGTGATGAGGTTGCTTGGTTGCTTGCTTGGTGCAATGGTGTAGATGTCATAGAGGTACTAAGGAATGCCTAGTTGGTTTAAAATGGGTCAAAAATAGAATAAACAGGGGGTCGGTTGTTTGGTTTCGCTTAGATTTTAGGTCTTTTAATTCGAGTTAAGGTTATGAGTTAGATAGTTTAGGTTAGGATTAAGGTTTTAGGATTACGTTTGGGTTTATGATTAAGGTTTAAAGTTTAGATTTAGTTTAAGTTTAAAAGTAAATTAGTGTTTTTAGGGTTTTTCGTTTAGGTTGTAGGGTATTAGATTAGGTTTAGATGAGCGTAGGGTTTTAGGTTTTAGGGTTTAGAGCATGCATTATTGTTGTACCTTGTGTTAAAGTGTGGTACGATACTAAAGTGATTTTAGGAGGTAAAATACCTAGTTTGGTTTTCTTGCATTTTTGACTTGTACATTGGCTTTAGAAAGTTGTAACTTGATTTAAAGGGAAAAGAATATTCAATTTTGTGCAATTGACACTTAATACACGTGTTTGAAGGCTTGCAACAATTTATTTTATTCGTTACATTACATATAATTAGGTTTGGAATAAACATTAACATATAAAGTCAATTTGATATAACGTTATAATGGTACGCTAAAATGGATAATGTACTGTAAAATGATATTAAGATATAGTTCTTGACACAAAATAAGACATTACAGATATAAACATAATATTGATAGCATTGTAGAGTTTGCGTGAACTCGTTTACATAGAATCTAGTTAACTTTGCTAAATGAGATAAACAAACATTCCCCTATAAAAAGGTTATATATATATAATAGATGGATATTATAGTGCATCTAATTTAATAGATGAATATTACATTGATGAAAATTATGGGTTGTTATACTGAGTGCTAGCAGTATTAACACCCTGAGTAGTATTAACTGCTCTAGTTGCACTGTTAGTGCTGCTAGAGGACAGAAAGGATACATTGTGTGAGTTTGTGGTTGAGCTAGAGGCCCCTTGACATCTGATTCATAAAGCCTTTAGATTTTTGAGGAAGGTCCATACAAACTTAATGTCTCAATCTCTGGTTTTCCTCTAAAATTATGCATATCCATTCTTGACAAACTTCTCAAGAACTTCTAATTGATTTCTTCTTGAGGGATAACTTTACCATTCATCTCCAGTTGACTAATTAGATTGTGAAGCCTTTCATAAGTTTACTCAATCACTTCTGTACTGGATGCAACAAATTTTTCATATTGCTGCTTCAAAAGATTTTTCTAAGTTTTCTTTGTAGCAGTATTACCTCTAAATTTGTTCTCAATAGCCTACATCATTCCTTAACATCCTTGTATGAGTTGGAACTTTAATTTATGGCTCATAGGTAGTCATCAACAAACTGCTTCTTGCCTTCCAAACTTCCCTTTCTTTGCCTGCCTTTTCAACACTGTAGGAGGGATAATAGTCTCCTACCATAATAGTTTTTTTTTTACTATAGGTCGCATTAACCATTTTCAATATCCTCCCATAGAGTTCATCATGCACTATAGGTACTGCTCTGCTTCATCCTTATCTTCCAGAGATCATACTCCCAGTTGGATATGGGTAGCTTCTTGAAGATGGTTTAAGTAGGATTAAATCCATTGCTATCTTGAAAAAGTAATCTTGTTGTTAAAGTGTTCTTCTTCTTATTCAAAGACTTCTCTCAAGCTCTATAAACTTTTGATCATAATAGAAATAGATCTTACTACTTGAATAAAGCTAATATATATTAATAAATCCAAAACAACTGATTATAGAAACTATTCTCTCTCCACAACAACAACGGAGGAGGAGCGAAAAAGAAGATAGTATTTTCTATCATTAGTGTTTTGGATTTATTCAATACAACTAAGCCTTATACAAGCTAAGCAAGATATTTCTATATATCAACAAGTGGTTATTAGGCTTGTGAGAAAGCTTTGAATACGAAATATACCATACTACACACAAAAAAGATCTACTTTTTCAAGAAGCAATGGATTTCTCATCTACTCAAACCATCAAGCTACCCATACTCCAACCTGGTGAGTATGATCCTGGAAATAAGATGAAGCATACCTATAGTTGCAATGTACACACTAGGGAGATCATAGAAAATGGTAATGCGCTCCCCCACCACCCCCCCCATAGTAACAAAAACTATTGATGGTAAGGAGACTATTATCCCTCCTACAAGTGTTGAAAAGAAGGCACAAAGAAAGGCAGATATGAAGGCAAGAAGCAGTTTGTTGATGACCTTACCTAATGAGCATAAATTAAAGTTCAACTCATACAAGGATGCTAAGACACTGATGTAGGCTATTGAGAACAAATTTAGAGGTAATACTGCTACAAAGAAAACTTAGAAAAATCTTTTGAAGCAGCAATATGAAAAATTTGTTGCATCCAGTACAGAAGTGGATTGAGTAAAACTTATGAAAGCTGTCACAATCTAATTAGTCCCACACCGTAGATGAATGGTAAAGTTATCCCTCAAGAAGAAATCAATTAGAAGTTCTTGAGAAGTTTGTCACAAGAATGGACTATGCATATTATTATGTGGAGGAACAAACCAAATATTGAGACATTAAGTTTGGATGACCTCCTCAACAATCTAAAGGCTTATGAATCAAGTAAATCTGATTAATGGCAAAAAGTATATCAAGTGAAAGTAACGGCCTCGTCACACAACCTGGGGTAATATGTCAAGTCTTAGTGTGATGGTTTATGTTTCAAAACTTTATAAAGTTTAACGTATTACTTCAATTTATTAATTTATGGAAATATTGTATCACTGTTAGGGCTATCATAATTCAGAGGTCATGTAGTAAACGTTTGAGGAGTCAGGGCACTTTAAATCGTAAACCGAGCAAACTCGTCAAAACGTATACTCAAATGAAGCTTCCTAGTAACGTGATACGATAAAATTTTAAGTTTCTTCAAAAATTAGTCGACGATAAATTACGTTAAATATATAACGTAATTGTTTTATAATGCGTTGATCGATGATTAATAACGATTGATGTGTCGGGTTTTAATAAAATCGAGTCTTATAATATTAATATATATTTTTATAATTTATATAAAATATTATATTTTAAATTTTTAAGAATAAAAAAATGGCAATATATACCCTTGGTTTATAAACTTTTACAAGTTTAGTCCTTTATATAATAAGTTTATAAATATTAAACCTTTAACATTAGAACTTGGCAAGATAGGTCCTTATAGTTATAACTTTAGAATAATGACATTTTTAGCCTCTCTAGTTATAAATTATAGAAAGTTATGATACATACCCCTATGCATGAAAACATTTGCAAATCAAGTCCAAAAAGTCATGCAAGCTTATTTTAGGGTTCCAAATAATATTTACAGGTTATAGCTTATTAGAATAAGCTAAAATAAGATTTTCTAACGTAACAAAAGTTTAAAAAAATGATTCGTTAGCTAGAAAATCAAAACGGGTCGTTTTTAGGGTTTTAATTATAAACGCATGGGTTTGAGGATTCAAGGCCTTAACAAGAGTTCATATAGGATATTAGGAGTCTTATGAACATTCTAAAACAGATTATGAGCTTATTGAACAAGATTTAAGCTTACTTGAGCTAGAAATGGGTTGAAATAGGGGTTTCGGGTTCGTACGCCTAGATATGGATTCAAGACCTTTATTATCTTGATTCTTGGCTTGTATTCTGATCTTAGGGACTTCTCTTGATCCTCCTTGGTCTGATTTAGAACTCCATAGGAGTGGTGATGAGTTTTTGAGGTATGATTGAAAGAGTGTGTGTGTGTGTTTTGGCTTATATAGGGTCGAGCGACCCTTTGTGCCCAAGTTTGGGGTTTGATTAGTGTCCTAGCTAGTGGAGATGACTAAGGGTAGCTACATGGTGACTATGGAGGGCTAGCAGTGTAGCTTTGAATTGTAGAAGGGTGCATGAGGGTTTGGTTATTAAGGGGGTGACGAGGGGGGGTGTTTGCTTGGTAACCAAGTATTGTAGCAAGCAAGTAAGCAAGTAGGTGAGTAAGGTGCTTAACCAAGCTACTAGACAAGATGGTGGATAAGGTGGAAGGGTGCTAGCTTAGTTAAAATAGGTTAAAAATAAATAAAAGGGTGACGGGTGGTTTAGGGTTTTGGGTTAGGGTTTTTAGTCTTTAAAACGTGTATTAAGGTTTAGGATTAGGGTAGTTAGGGTTTAGGATCAAGGTTCAAGGTTTAGGATTAAGGTTTAGGGTTTAGTTTTAGGTTTAAAGTAAAATTAGGGTTTTAGGGTTTCGTTTAGGGTTTAGGGTTTTAGATTAGGGTTTTAGGATGACTTAGGGTTTAGGAGTCATGCATTAAGTGTTTGTACCTTGTGTTAAAGTGGTAGTAAGAAACTAAAGTGATTTAGGAGGCAAAATGACCTAATTTGACTTTCTTGCATTATTGACTTGTACATTAGGCTTAAATGACTTGTACATTATTTTGGAGGGAAAATATATTCAAATGTTATGCATTGTACACTTGTACACATGCTTGAAAGTTTGCACTTTCATTTTATATGTTTACATTACATATAATTAGGGTTTTGATATAAACGTTAACGGATAAAGTCTGTTTTGATATAACGTTGCAAATGGTATGTTAAATAGATAATGTACTTGGTAAAAATGATATTAAGATTTAGACTTGACATATTAGGATGTTTACATGATATAAACATAGATATAATTGACATAGATAAAGGTTGCGTGAGCTCGTTTACTTTAGAGATGCAAGTTACGTTGCATAATGAGATAAAGCAAAAAATTTCCTGTAAAAAGGTGGTATATATATAATAGATGGATATTATAGTGCATCTAATTTAATAGATAGATAATTACATTAATGAAAATTACAAGTTGTTATAGTCTCCCTCCCTTAAAAGAAATCTCGTCCCGAGATTTAGTTGGATGCCGGAGTGATGTTTGAAAATAGATGTGGATACTTGGCACGAATTTGATCTTCGCGTTCCCATGTAAATTCTGGTCCTCTTTTAGAGTTCCATCTTACTTTGACTATAGGAATATGACTTTGTTTTAGTTGTTTGACTTCTCGATCCGTGATCTCCACTGGTTCTTCCACAAAGTTGAGTTTGTCATCGAGTCGAAGCTATTTCATTGGAATGACAAGGTATTTGTAAGATAAGCATTTCTTTAGATTAGAAACGTAGAAAGTATTGTGGATATTACTGAGCTCTTTAGGAAGTTCAAGTTTATATGCCACTGGGCCAATCCGTTCAAGAATTTTGAAAGGTCTAATGTATCGAAGGTTAAGCTTTCCTCGTTTTCCGAATCGAATGACACCTTTACGAGGTGACACTTTTAACATAACACAATCTCTAACTTGAAATTCTAAAGGCTTTCATCTTATATTGGCATAACTTCTCTGTCGGTCTCTTGCAGCTTGCAAGCGTTGTCGAATTTGCACTATCTTTTCAGTGGTTTCATGGATTATTTCTGGTCCCGTAAGTTGAACATCTCTAACTTTGGCCCAGCAAACAGGTGATCTGCACTTTCGACCATAAAGTACCTCAAATGGTGCTGCCTTAATACTGGCATAGTAACTGTTATTGTAAGAAAATTCTACTAATGGTAAGTGTTTTTCCCATCCTTTTCCAAAATCTATAACACAGGCTCGAAGCATGTCTTTGAGTGTTTGGATGGTTCTTTCACTTTGCCCATCAGTTTCAGGATGATATGCCGTGCTCATGTCTAATTGAGTACCCAAAGCACTTTGTAATGATTTCCAGAATCTGGATGTGAAATGACTGTCACAATCCGAGATGATAGATATTGGCACTCAATGTCGGGAGACTATTTCTTTGATGTATAACCTTGTAAGGGTTTCCATACTATATGTCTCTCAGGTAGGGATGAAATGTGCGGATTTGGTGAGGCGATCGACATTGACCTAGATTGTGTCATGTCCGTTAGAGGTTTTAGGTAGTTTTGTGATGAAATCCATTGTTATTCTCTCCCACTTCCACATAGGAATCTCTAGTTGTACCAGTAAGCCGGATGGCTTCTGACATTCTGCCTTAACTCTAGAATATGTCAAACATTTGCCAATATATTCAGCGATGACTGCCAATATATTCAGCGATGACTGCCTTCATGTTAGGCCACCAATAGAGTTTCTTTAGATCCTGATACATCTTGTCAGAACCTGAGTGAATGAAATACTTCGATTTATGGGACTCATGCATGATCAAGTATCTCAAATTACCAAAGAGTGGTAACCAACTTCGAATCTTGATACATCGGGTTCCATCAGGACGCATTTTAAATGATTTGTCCATTCCTCGTAAGTTTTCAGCCTTGATGTTTTCTTCTTTGAGTGCTTCGGTTTGAGATTTGAGAATTTGTGAGGGTAAGTTTGGATGAATGGTCATAACTAATGATCTAACTCGGAGGGGTTTAATTCGTTCCTTCTATCTTAAGGCATCTGCTATGACATTTGCCTTTCCAGGATGGTAGCGGATTTTACAATCGTAATCTGCAAGCAATTCTAGCCAATGGCGTTGTCTCATGTTTAATTCTTTCTGATCAAGGATATGCTGAAGATTTTTATGATTAGTGAACACATTACATTTGGTGCCATACAGATAGTGTCTCCAAATTTTAAAAGCGAACACTACTGCTCCTAA
Source organism: Tanacetum coccineum (assembly GCA_026074375.1). Classification (NCBI taxonomy): domain Eukaryota; kingdom Viridiplantae; phylum Streptophyta; class Magnoliopsida; order Asterales; family Asteraceae; genus Tanacetum; species Tanacetum coccineum. The sequence goes on along the minus strand of BQNB010004065.1, from coordinate 57,143 downwards.
TTCGAGATCATGAGTGGTATAGTTTTCTTCATTAGGCTTAAGTTGTCGGGATGCATATGCAATAACCTTCTCTCTTTACATTAACACCGCTCCCAGACCTTGATGGGATGCATCACAGTAAACAACAAAATCGTCATTTCCTTCTAGTAATGCTAAGATTGGAGCTTCACATAGCTTTTGTTTTAGCAGTTGGAAAGCCGACTCTTGGTCTTCGCCCCAGATATACTTCTTGTTTTTCTAGGTTAATTCAGTCAAAGACTTTGCAATCTTCGAGAAATCTTTGATAAATCTCCGATAATAACCGGCGAGTCCTAAGAATTGACGTATTTCTGTGGGTGTAGTAGGAGATGTCCAATTCTTAACTGCTTCAATCTTGGCGGGGTCAACATGAAGTCCTTGACTATCAATTAAGTGTCCAAGAAATTGCACGATACGAATCCAGAAATCACACTTGGAGAACTTGGCATACAACTTCTCTTTCTTGAGTAATTCTAGGATTATTCTCAGATGATTTGCGTGCTCTTCTTTGTTACGAGAGTAGATGAGAATATCATCGATGAACACTATTACGAATTTGTCCAAGTATGGTTTACACACACGATTCATAAGATCCATGAATACAACAGGCGTGTTAGTTAAACCAAATGGCATCACTTGAAATTCATAGTGTCAGTATCTTGTCCTGAAAGCAGTCTTGGGAATATCTTCATCCCTGACTCTCAGTTGATGATAGCCTGATCTTAAGTCAATCTTCGAGTAGACACTCGAACCTTGAAGTTGGTCAAATAAGTCATCAATCCTGGGTAATGGGTAACGATTCTTTACGGTAAGTTTATTCAACTCCCGGTAATCGATACACATTCTGAAAGATCCGTCTTTCTTTTTAACAAATAAGACAGGAGCTCCCCAAGGTGAAGTACTTGGTCGGATAAAACCTCGGTCTGCTAACTCTTGAAGTTGGTTAGATAGTTTCTGCATTTCTGAAGGAGCTAATCTATAAGGTGCTCGGCCTACAGGTGTCACTCCTGAAATTAGATATATTTAGAATTCTACTTGGCAAACGGGAGGAAGGCCAGGTAGATTTTCAGGAAAAACTTCTGGGAATTTGCTGACTACTGGGATATCTTCTAGTCTTTTCTCGTCTGACTTCATTACCATTACTTGGATTACGAAAACTTGACAATCTCAGGATATATATATTTCGGTTTTTATATAGGATATGAGATTTAGTCGGGTTTTACTTTGGTCACCTCGGATGATCAAAGTTTCACCGTTGATTGGGATGTGAATGACTTTCTCGTTACAAATAATTCTAGCATGATACTTGGATAGCCAATCCATACCAATGACGACGTCGAAACTACCGAGTTTGATCGGCATAAGATCAATTTTGAAAGGTTGGTTTAACAACGTCAGAGTTGCACCCTGAATAACGATGTTTGTGCTTACTAGGTTTCCGTCAGCCATTTCGATATTGTAAAAGGTATCTATTGTAATGGGTGGAATATTTAGCATAGAGGCAAGAGATATGGATACGAAACTTTTATCGGCTCTAGAATCAAATAATACTCTAGCTAGATGTTGGTTTAGAAGGAACATACCCGTGACTACGTTCAGGTCTTGGTGAGCATTCCTATCCCTCAACATGTAGGCTCTTCCCTGAGCATTGTTTTTGGTGGTAGATTACTTCCAGTGGCTGACCCTTTGTTTCTGCAGTTCTTGGTCAGATGACCCACCTTGTTACAAGTATTATACTTAACAGTGCAAGGTCCTGTGTGATGCAGAGTGCATTTCTTACACAAGGAACGGTTTCTAATTTACCTATTGTTTTTAGTTGGAGTGACAGAATAAGACCTAAAAGTTTCCTGTCTTCTGTTCTGTTGTGGTTGGTGATTATTGTAACGGTTGTTGGTGTTGGTGTTACGGTAGTTGTTATTGTTGAAAGTTCTTCTGTCGTCAAACTTTCGTCTGTGATCACTTAATACTTGCACCGGAATGTGCTTTGTTACCTGATACATTAGCCTCTGGGCTATGTTAATGGCTTCCTCTAGAGTTTGAGGTTTAGAGGCTGTAACATTCCTTTCAATACTTCGAGGCAATCCCCCGATGAAAACTTCCATCATTTTCTCAGAATCTGGCACCATAGTGGGACATAAGGTTACCAATTCCTGGAATCTTCTCACATATGCCTTGAGATCATTCCCCTTCACAGTTAGATGGTAAAATTCGTCTTCCATCTTCTGGACTTCAGTTCGGGGACAATACTTCTTTATCAAAAGCTTTTTGAATTCAACCCAGGTAATCTTGTAAGCTTCTTATATCCCAATAGGTTGGGCAAAAGAATTCCACCAGTATAGAGCTTCTTCAGTTAAAGTACCAGTAGCAAACTTTACCCTGCAGTCTTCGGTACAGTTGCTATGGAAAAACACTGATTCAGTTCACTCAAACCAGCGGATAAGTCCAACAACTCCTTCTGAACCTTTGAAATTGAAAGGTTGGCAGCTCATAAACTCTTTGTAGCTACACTTTCTTGCTACATGAGCTTCTCTTTATCTAGTGTTCCTATTGGTATTGTCAGCATTTGCCATTGTTGTAGCTTGTGCTTCTAAAGCTGCTGTAACACTGTCAGCAACTAGTTTCCTAATGGCAGCTTGAGTCATGGCTAGAGCTTCAGATGTTGATGTCCTTTTAGGAGGCATTCTATCAACATAATACAACACGTAATAAGAATGATATCACAAGTCTTAAAATGCAATGCTTATTTTTGAACTTTAAGCAATTTTAACAATAGTGATCATAGATACTTATTTGATATGGATTCTAATAAGCATCTGATTTATTAGAAGTCTCGGTATGATTCATACTGATGACGATGGAGATGTAATATAGGACACAGGATGAATATAAAACGGGATCACCATTGTATTATATCATGAACAACTTGCCTTTGTACTGTACATAGTCAAATTTTAACAAGTGTTGTTATTTATACCACACATCCTGTGGCTAGGTTAAAAGCTATAACTAGTATCTAATCTAGTAGTCCGATGGTCCTTCCTGGCTATTCTAGTGTTCATAGATTGTATTTAGAAGACTTTCCTTATCTGCTTGGTGATGAACCTGGATATCTTCGATAATTTATTCTAGATTAGCAATCCTGAAGCGAGCTAGAGCAATCTTGTTGTTATTTTCCATTTGCTTTCTTTGAAGTTTAGCAATTTGAGTACGATACTCTCGGAGTTTAGCTTCCAGATTGTCAAAATCTTGTTATATGATCACCTGGCCATTTCCGAGACCTTCTATTTTGTCTTCTATGTGCTCAATGCGGTCGAGAGAGAGTTCATCTAGGTGATTCAAAATTTATTCAATTTGCTCCTCGTGACGTTCTAGACTTGCCTTACGAGAGCTTTCTCCTATCTCAAATGCTTGAGGTAGGTCAGATGTAGAGGATGATCGGTCTCGGCCTCATTTCTTAAGTGGCAATAATTCCTCAGGAAGAAAGAATTCTTGAGGATTAAACATTAGAGATAGCATTGAAGATGGAGGCACAATAGTTGGTGGTGGAATAGGTGATTCTTTAGCATAGTATGCATGCATGACCTTCATATAGGGGTCATCATGAAAAAGTGAAAGAGTTGGTGAAGCTATTGGAACTAAACCAAATGAGTTATTTGAAGAGCTAGAATAAGTTTTTCCCGGTGAAGCTGGGACATAGTCTGGTAAAGCCGGGATATAGTCCGGAAAGTTGGAGGAAAAAGCATCCTCAATATCGGAAGTAGGGTGGTTGGAAGAAGACATCACTCTGTTAACAACCCAGCAGTAAATAACATAAGTTATTTATATAATAGTATAAAATAGTTATGTACTTTTACATACTATTCGGGAGATATAGTGGCATGGAGGACTTTCTTGGATGGAAAAAGAAAAGTAGTTATAGTTAAGGTTTCAACCTTGTTCTCTATAACCGTGGCTCTTGATACCAATCTATAACACCCCCATTTTTGACATATAGCAGTGAAAGCTAATCTGGGGTATTATTTCATAGTACTACAGTCATAATCATAGAAAATGACTCAAAGAGACGTTCTTAAAAGATAAGTTATCATTCATTATTTTATCAGAGTTTTTACAAACAGAGGTCCCAAAATCTACATGAAAACATAAAGTTTGAATGATAACAGTTTATCCATCTTCAAGTCTGTGCCACTCCGTGCAATAAGTTGCTCAAATACCTGAGATAAACATGCTAAAAATGTCAACACAATGGTTGAGTGAAATTCATAGGTTTATGTTAAACAGTTTGAATACAAGTTCAATAGTGGGTTACGTTGTTATACACCCATAAGTATAATAATTGCAACACATATAATTATTATAGAAAACACTATTATTGGCCTAAGCTCATGACACCGAGACCTTGAGATAATCAATAATCACAAGTAGTTGCCCCAACGGGTGCCTTTGCCAAACACCCGCATAGTGATTCAAATGAAGTGCGCTTGGTTACCAGAAAGTATAGGTACACCACCGAGGAAGCTCAGTCCCAAATAGATCTATTCACAGCATTCGCGCTTACTCCAAAAAGTAATTAACGGTTCATGATAGTGGGGTCTTAATGGCAAAAGTAAGGACTTAGGCAATAATATATCAGGATAGCATACAGTTGGAAAAATACTCGTATTCATGGTTTATAGCATGTATCCCCCTCGCGGGTTTATGAAACATTAAAAGATTTAAAATGCGAAGCTATGAACTCACCTTAACATGGAAAATTTGATTGATGGCAAAAGTATATCAAGTGAAAGTAACGGCCTCGTCACACAACCTGGGGTAATATGTCAAGTCTTAGTGTGATGGTTTATGTTTCAAAACTTTATAAAGTTTAACGTATTACTTTGATTTATTAATTTATAGAAATATTGTATCACTGTTCGGGCCATCATAATTCAGAGGTCATGTAGTAAACGTTTGAGGAGCCAGGACACTTTAAATCGTAAATCTAGCAAACTCGTCAAAACGTATACCCAAATGAAACTCCTCACATGAAGCTCCCTAGTAACATGATACGATAAAATTTTAAGTTTCTTTAAAAGTTAGTCGATGATAAATTACGTTAAATATATAACGTAATTGTTTTATAATGCGTCGATCGATGATTAATAACGATTAATGTGTCGGGTTTTAATAAAATCGAGTTTTATAATATTAATATATATTTTTATAATTTATATAAAAATATTATATTTTATATTTTTAAGTTTGCAAAAATGGCAATATATACCCTCGATTTATAAACTTTTACAAGTTTAGTCCTTTATATATAAAGTATATATAATTTAAACCTTTAACTTTGAAACTTGGCAAGATAGGTCCTTATAGTTATAACTTTGGAATAATGACATTTTCAGCCCCTCTAGTTATAAATTTCAGAAAGTTACGATATATACCCCTTGCATGGAAATAATTTACAAATCAAGTCCAAAAAGCCATGCAAGCTTATTTTAGGGTTCCAAATGATATTTGCAGGTTATAGCTTATTAGAATAAGCTAAAATAAGATGTTCTAATGTAACAAAAGTTTAGAAAAAGGATTCGTTAGCTAGAAAATCAAAACGGGTCATTTTTAGGGTTTTAACCAAAAACACATGGGTTTGAGGATTCAAGGCTTCAAACAAGAGTTTATATATGATCTTAAGAGTCTTATGAACATTCTAAAACAGATTATGAGCTTATTGAACAAGATTTAAGCTTACTTGAGCTAGAAATGGGTCAAAATGGGTTTTTCGGGTTCGTACGCCTAGATATGGATTCAAGACCTTCCTTCTCTTGATTTCTTGGCTTCAATTATGATCTTGGAGCTTCTCTTGATCTTCTATTACTGCTAGGGAATGGCTAGAAATCCATTTGAGTGTGTTTGATGAGTTTGAAGGATGAAATGAAAGGGTGTGTATGTTTCGTCTTATATAGGGGTGAAAACCCTTGGTGCCCAAGTTTTCTTGGAGTATTGGCCAAGGTGTGGGTAGAGTGGTGACTAAGGGATGCTAGGTGATGAGTATAGAGAGCTAGGAGTGTAGCTTTGAATGGTGGAAGGGTGTGGAGGTGTTCGGTTTACAAAGGGTGACAAGGAGGTGTTTATTTACTTGGTGGGCAAGTGTGGTGATACAGGTGCTTGTAAGGTGCTTGGGTGGCTGCTTGGTGACATGGTGGTGACTTCATAGAGGTGCTAGGATGCTAGGTTGGTTTAAAATGGGCTCGGCTTAGGATTTAGGGTTTTAATTCATGGATTAGGGATAGTTTAGGGTTTAGGTTTAGGGTTTAGAAATCATGCATTAAGTGCTTATACCTTGTGCTAGAGTGGTGGTAAGAAACTAAAGTGATTTAGGAGGTAAAATTACCTAGTTTGGTTTTCTTGCATTATTGACTTGTACATTGAGCTTAAATAAGTTGTACATTGACTTGGAGGAAATTATATTTCAAATGTTGTGCATTGTACACTTGTACACATGCTTGAAGGTTTGTACATTCATTTTATATGTATACATGACATATAATTAGGGTTTTGATATAAATGTTAACGGATAAAGTCTGTTTTGATATAACGTTGTAAATGGTACGTTAAACGGATAATGTACTTGGTAAAAATTATATTAAGATATAGACTTGACATATTAGGATGTTTATATGATATAAACATAGATATAGATGGCATTGGTGGAGGTTGCGTGAGCTCGTTTACTTTAGAGATGCAAGTTACGTTGCATAATGAGATAAAGCAAAAAATTCCCTGTAAAAGGTGGTATATATATAATAGATGGATATTATAGTGCATCTAATTTAATAGATGGATAATTACATTGATGTAAATTACGGGTTGTTATAGTCTCGATTCACTCAATGGTCAACGCTTTCGTATCAGGTCTAATCGTCCTCCAAATTGTCTTAATTTTCATGTGTCTATTATTTCTCCTTTACCTATGTCGTACAATGAGGCTTTTAATGATTCCAATTGGCAAAATGTTATGTGTAATTAATATAATGCCCTTATTAATAATACTTTGACACTTGTGCCCCGCCCGCGGACGCGATCATTGTTCGTTCCATGTGGTTGTTTCGGCACAAGCATTTAGCAGATGATACTATTAGTTGCTATAAAGCTTGTCTTGTAGTGAATGGCAGCACACGAGTACCTGATATTGATGTTGATGAGACATTTAGCCCGGTTGTTAAACCGGCTACTATTCGGACTGTACTTAGTCTTGTTGTTTCTCGACATTGACATATCCATCCGCTTGATGTCAAGAATGCATTTTTATATGGTAATTGATCTGAGACATTCTATATGCATCAGCCACCAGGGTTTCGGGATTCCTAACATTTTGACTATGTTTGTTTATTGCAGCGCTCACTTTATGGCCTTAAGCAGACCTTTCAGGCTTGGTTTCAACTATTTGTTGCTTATATTACACTAGTTGGTTTCTCTAATAGTCGTCGTTACTCTTCACAATTTATTTACAAACATGGGACAAACACTACGTATTTACTATTATATGTTGATGATATTGTCTTGACTGCATCCTCTGAGATTTTGTTGCAGATGATTATTACTACATTGCATCAGGATTTCTCCATGACTGACCTTGGCTCGCTTAATTTTTTTGGGTATTTCAGTGGTGCGCAATTCGGCAAGGATGTTCTTGTCTCAGCGTAAGTATGCTCCATAGATTCTTGAGAGAGCTCATATGGTTGGCTGTAATTCGTCTCGGACACCTGTTGACATTGAATCCAAATTGGGGGATGGTGATCTAGTATCTGATCCGACATTATATCGTAGTCTTGCAGGTGCACTACAATATCTTACTTTCACTCGACCAAATATTTCTTATGTTGTACAACAGATTTCTCTTTATATGCATGACCCACGTGATACTTATTTTTTGGCTCTTAAGCGGATTTTACGTTATGTGAGTGGTACATTGGCCTATGGGTTACAGTTATATTCATCCTCCACTACATCTTTGGTTGCTTACTCATATGCGGATTGGTCCGGTTGCCCTACTACTAGACGTTTAACGTCGGCTTATTGTGTATTTCTTGACACTAACTTACTCTCTTGGTCATCTAAGCGTCAATTGACGCTCTCTCGGTCTAGTTCCGAAGCAGAGTATCGTGGTGTTGCTAATGCTGTTGCTGAAACTTGTTGGTTGCAAAACCTATTACGTGAGTTGCACATTCATTTATCTTCAGTTACTCTCTTTTATTGTGATAATGTAAGTGTTGTCTACTTGTCATCTAATCCGGTTCAGCATTAACGCATGAAGCACATTGAGATAAATATTCACTTTGTTCGTGACTTGGTTGCTGTTGGCCAGGTTCGTGTTCTTCATGTATCATCTTGTTGTCAATATGATGATATCTTTACCAAGGGATTACCTTCTGTTTTATTTGAAGAATTTCATACCAGCTTGAGCTCGGTCACCTCCCGCTCCAACTGCGAAAGAGTGTTAGTCGACATTATTTATTGTTTGGGCTTAGTTATTGTATCTAGGCTCAAGTTTTACATACATTGAATAGAAATTCTACATACCAAGCTTGACTCGTTCACCTCCTCGCCTAACTGCTGAGAAGAGTTCTTAGTCCCGACATTATTCTCATTGTTGGAAGGCTTAGTTATTGTATCTAGGCGCTCAAGCCCACGCTTTATAGACATGTTTCATTTAAAATTATTATACATGTAATTATCATGAGAATTCCCACTTTTAGAATGTTCATTGTATAATTATATAATGTAATATCATTATTGGAATACAACACAATTTTACACTCCAACAGTATTTACATATTTGAATAACAAGTTTCTAGTTTAGTTGAGCACTTCAGATTTATTCCAAAAATAAGTATTATGTATATCTATATCTATATTACTTATAATCTATACTATATATAAATAGTTTACACTCATTTCTTGAAATTTCAATATTCTTGAAAACTTAATATGTACTTGGCAACTTTTGAAACACTAACTAAAAAATAAAATTTTGTAATTAGTTTTTTTTGCCCTGTGTGTTGTCCTTCTTTGTTATTATTTGCAATGTTAGAAGGTTTTAAAGATCGGGATCCTACCCATGATCGTTTTCGTCTTTGCAAGATAAAGATCGTAAAGTCGAATCGAGATCGTAAGATCCTACTATATTGTCATTGTCTTAATAGTCTTTATAATATTATACAAATCTACACATTATTATATATCATAAACATAAAATTTTGTGAATGTTTCATAGAAATGTTGTCCTAAATATGATTATGAAATGTTTAAGAAGATTAACATGTTGTTTTTTAAATTCTACGAAACACAACCCATAAATTTGTAGTTTTTTAGTTTGTGGTTCGAGAAAAGTATGATCGGATCGGAGTAGATCTTAAGATCCTATGGTCAAGATCAGGATCTTATAAGATCTTAAGCAAGCAAAGATCCTATGTAGGATCCGGATCGTTTTTGCTTTGCAGTATCGTAAAATCGTAAAATCCTAAGATTATGATCGAGATCTTAACAACCATGGCTTCGTTTGGTAGGACTGCATGAAATTTCAAATGTTTGAAATAAATGACGTAATGGAATAAATAGTGTAATGTAATGATTCATTACCGTTATTAATCATGTTTGGTTTGTATGATAAGACGTAATGGAATCGATAATAAAAAGACAAAAATACCCATTGATGATTGGAAGTTTATTTAATGTGGTTAGTTAATAATGGAGTTTTATGTAATTTTAAATCCATTACAAGATGTAATGAAAAAGAAGTATGGGACCCTTAAAAAATAATTTTGGTGTAATGAGTCATTCCTTGTAATGAATCATTACATTCTATAAATGTAAACAAACAACATTTTCTCATTCAATCGTAATAATATTTTCTATTCCCCATTTAATTAAACATACAAAACAATACGCATGTGTTAGACATCTAATATGTTAATTTTTATTAATTTAGGCAACTAATTAATAAGTTTAAACAACTTTTCAAAACCAAGACAAAGTCCATCTGGATATGAGGAAACTCATACATATGTAAAATTTTCTTTGAAATATTAAAAGAATTAATTAAATTCAGTCTTTAAAAAAAACAAATACAAACAACACCAACGGCCACCAAAGAAGAGGCCAAAAACAACAAAAAAAGAGGAAAATGAACAAGAAAAATTACACCATAACAGAAAACTTAAGTGTTAAGATTAGTCGAGAAAGACCGCAACGGGTGCACCACCCAAGACTTCCAATCAGCGCTAATCTTAGAATTTCGATGTGTGATCCACAACAAAGAGCACGATTGGATAGTGGAAAAGGTGTCAATGCCTAACTCCATGGCCTTATCCTCATCAGAGGCATGTCAACCTTTATTCCTTCATCTCCATATAGCCCATAAAGCTGAATAGCAAACTCCAACAAGAACAAATTGAGCTATATTCGGAAGATGAGTGCAAACGATACCATGATGAGCGACTTAACTGACAAGTCCCCTGATTCGATC